>MU157871.1:0-119067 GCA_015657495.1 Crepidotus variabilis | reverse complement strand
CTCCAAGACTCCAGAGGCGAACTGGCATGTCAGAGTCACCTTCAGGAGTCAGCATCACTGCTTTCTCCTGGAAGCGGTTGTAGAAGATTCCTTGCTCGGCCTGATACCATGCAGTTAGAGCATTATAACCAGGTAACATTTGCTTCAGTTTGGATTTGAAGGATGCAGGCTGAGATATTATGACAGAATTGGGTAAGGGTGCCTTGCCTGCAGAGTTGACAGAGCTGTGTAAAAGATTGAAGTATACAAGGCCTGAAAAGAATGAAAAACAGAATCATAGTTTGAAATGGATGGCCGGACCTTCAGAGTATACAGCTTTTTTTTTAATTCGCAATTTGTTTGTCAGTGAGCCAATTGTCTCAAATAGCCAGTCCTAGTGGTTATAAAATTATCATCCACTCTCTCATTTTTGCACACATAGTATCTTACTTGTGGTAATACTGCTTGCCAGACAACATCTGTTGTAATTGCCATTTTTGCATCTGGGTGCTGTATCACATTAGTACCAAGTAGGCTATTTAACTGAAGGAAAAATTATCTCACTAAGCGAAGAAGAAGTTTGTTGATAATTGTTGATGGATGAGAAACCATCTACAAATTCATAAGTTTACAAGCCAGCAACAGTGGAACTCCATCACAGACCCTTAGTGAAATATTGCAAGTTGAAAACCTAGATTGATTTTGGGTTGAAGCTCTCTTGAATACTGATGCAACCCCACTGATATCAAGACTTGGAGTATCCAATGCATGTAACTGAAATACAGCATGAAGATTACTCAGGAGTCTGAAAACACGCCCGGTGTCTGGAATTGTTGCAGGATCCATTGACCATAAAGAGACTTGGTCACTCCGACTCAGGCTTGAATCTTGAAACATTGACTGAGCAGGTATTTCAAAACCCAGGCTTTCCCAACTTTGATTTGAAAGTGTTACAGTCATGGCGCGCAAGAAAAGACATTGATTTCGAGGTGATTCACCCTGGGGCCCGAGCCCCTCGTTATCATGAACACCTGGGCCAACCCTTGTTGTTTCACCCATTTCAGAGTGTTCCCAGGAGTAACTCGATTCGCCGCCTTGGGTTTTGGAGAATTTCAACTCAACATTGGCTGTATTTGAGAAGGCGGCCACACTCCACGTGGTTGATGTATCGCATCCATAGACCAGGCGAAGCTCTCCGTTGGCGACATCTCGTCCACGACTGTGGACAAATTGGTACCAACTCTCGGCGTGTTGTGTCGCGTATCTTTGGAAAGACGTCGTGCTGCTCAGCTCGGTCTTGCAGGCGCCATTGGGCATCGTGAGGATAGCACCCTCCGAGTTAGTTGATCTGAACATGAGCCCACTGTCCGTATATAAGTATGCGACAGGGCGGTGCATCAGAGAAATACACATACGATGATTCCACCCGAGATGCTCGTACCGAAGGGCTGCAGATGTACGCGCCGGCTTCGAAATCCCAGTGTTCGCGAATATCCCGTGGATTGAGAGGACTGTGCGGAACAAATCCTTTAGGAACATTCGAGGCTGACCCGTTGATTGAATGATTTGCGGGTAGCAAGATGTTGAACAAGAACTCGAATCCGCCTTCTGGGGTAAAATATCCAACATCTCCGATCGAAATCCCCCTCAAGCGGTACTTCACCGGTAGGTTCACGTTTGGCGAAGGATACCATAGGGGAAAGCCTCGGCCTTTATGCAGCATCTGCGACTGGTACACAACATGGGGCGGTTGTGTTGGAACACTTGGTGCCGTCTATAGATGGCCATTAGTTAAGTTCAAGATATTAAGTAACCAAACTGGCAGTGGGTAGGGGTTGTGCTTGACTTGGTTGAACGGGCGGCGGTGCGTGAACATGGATCTGACTTCCAGTAATATTGACGTTCTGGGCGCCGGCAAAGAGAGAGATGCTAGAACTTCGATGAGTTGTGAACTTGTGTTTGTAGTCCACGAAATTACCTATTGCCAGCTTGAGCTTGTTCTTCTGGAGGATATTGGGACATTAGAGCTGACACAGGACAAGGGTGAGAGCCGCCAGTTGGGTGATAATCGCAGAGTCCCTTGCTGTGCATCATACTCCCACGATAACTCACACTGCCTTTGCTTTCCGGCGTCAAGCGTACTTCAAGTCTGTTTCAACATCCTCAGTCAAAGATTCAATTAGGACCACAAATAAAAATTCGCCCTCTCGGAATACACCTTCTGTGACCTATTGCTCTCCGTAAAGCCTCTGGGATATCAATCATTGATGTCTACATTTTTGCCCACTACCGCCTTCGCTCAAAATTTATGCTATATCTCAGGTTCTTTCTATCGTTTGTGTTAATTCTAGTCATACTCTGCAGAAAACGTGTGGCAAGACGACCATTATCTAAACTGAAGCACTCCCATCATCAGCACAACATCTTACCGAACCATGCAAGCATTGTTCGGAAGCGTTTCTTTGTCGACGTCGAAGGGCGGCAGTGGTCATCGTACACAGCGTTCATCGTCCGACGTTGACATACCAGAGGTTTCTTCATAATGGCTGCTGAAGCCGCAAGTAGGTCCACATCTTCATTTCCCTCGAGGCATCTCCTCTAGTCGTGATTTGGGCGTTCTACCAGCTGCCAGAAATCTAGCTGTACAGGACTCCAACCAGGCGGCATCTTAATCGGGGTGCACATATCGTGGGTTATTCGAACATGTGGTATCAAGGGTAAATGGCGTTATCTTCGTGCTGGTGGTTGAGATAGCGAAGGTATGAAAGAGCGCGGAAAATTCGAACTAGGTATGATGTATAGGAAGGAGGTACACATGGCGGACGTGAAACGCGATAGATCGTAGTTCCCTTTGCGCCCTTTTAGAGAACCAAAGATCTTCATGAGGGGCGCCTGACACGATAAAAAGTTTCCACTGCAGTGAATATTAGTTAAGAGTTCACGAGCTTGAAATAAGTTGATAACTTACAAACGACAAGCGATAAGAGATGGTATGTCATCACTTCGAATGGAAAAGTTCGAATTTACTCGAGAAGGCCAGCGCAAAGGATGGCAACGCTTGATATCGACCAACAAGAAGACTTGACGGAAGGGATTGGCACTGGCAATGCGATGACAAGACAGATGTTTCAAACACAGCTTTGACTGTCGAGCTTCGGGTTGTGGATAGAGTCGCTGGAGTCTTAAAGTGTGTAGTGAATGATATCGGAGTTGCCAGCGGGCTCATCGTTCGCTCGTATCGTTTTGCAAATTGGTCCCGAGCTTGCGGCCCCGCACGGATTCGGAAAAATTGGGGCCTTTTCGAGGCCTGAAACGAGATATATTGCTGGGGATGTCGAACGGTAGGTGATCTGGCCTGGTTGCCCGAATTGATAACACATCGAGTCTG
Organism: Crepidotus variabilis; assembly: GCA_015657495.1. Taxonomy (NCBI): domain Eukaryota; kingdom Fungi; phylum Basidiomycota; class Agaricomycetes; order Agaricales; family Crepidotaceae; genus Crepidotus; species Crepidotus variabilis. The sequence continues at coordinate 115,700 of MU157871.1, read as the reverse complement.
CGTGAGCGGAGTGGGATTGCCTTGTCACGTCGTCCAAGGCTGCTGTTTACTTCGAGCAGCGTCCGGTGAGAATCGAGACTGCATTCAGAGGTAAACCTGGCAACCGGTCGAGATAGCCTTCGAGCGCCGAAAGGAATCTCGTTTCTCGTCTTCGACAGCGTCAGAAACGGCGTCAAAGTCGGCCGAAGCCTGAAGGCGACTATGGAGCGAAATTCCAATGTTGGGTGAATCCAAACCGCCAATTGGGTTGGAGTTCCACTGGGGGGTTTGGGGCCATGCCGCAACAAAGAGGTTGAAAGGCGGAAGAGTCAAGATGGAATGATTGTGTGAATGGTGATCATCGAGCAGCACGACTTCTGCCATCCGGGAGCATCTGGATAAATGATGAAAAACCAGGAGCAGAGATGGAGGGATGGATAAATGGGATGGGCCTGTTGAAAGTAGTAAAAAGTTGAATAGATGGTCGTTCTGTGTGCTCTTCGTTAGAAAACGATGTATGAGAAAAAAAAAGACGAACCCCCGTGAGTTCTTGTATATAACGGCCGATTCGCAAGCAATGAAGCCTTAAGAGTGATTGGAGCGCCGTAGAGACTCGCGGGTCTCATCGTCTCTGCGACCGAAGGTGCTTCACTCTACTCGTTATTCAATGTCAAGACCGCCCACATCATCCCTAAGTTTGTGGTCATCGTCTAGCAGTATAGAAAGTGGTCAAGGGCAATGCCATCAGAGACAAAATAGGTGTATTTTGGAGAGTGGAAGAGTATGGCGAGGCATGATTGGCAGAAAGTTGGGAGCAGGATTGGAGGCAGTGGACCATCGTTTGAGAGCGCGTGGTAATTTTACATCTCAAACTCGCACCATGCTTTGCTCTTGCCGACGCTGACCTCCAGAATCGAATGCGACAAAATCTGAGTCCAGTGAAAGAACGTAAGTTTTTTTTTTCCCGTGTCTTCTCTGTTGAGTATGGATTGCTAACTACTTCGAACCCGAACTCAGCCCACGTCATGATCTGCGTTTTGCTTTTGGACTGCATCGTCAACTGTTCAGTGCCAAGTGTAGATTACCCGACAACAACCAGAGCTCAGGTTCACTCTATGAAAACTAGTTTTTCTGAACACAAAGAGTTCAGGCAGTCGTAACCGTCGAGTTTAAGCGGGTCGAAAACGATCCAGTTCGTATGTTTCTTTCACACTTCAAGTTTGTAACTTATGCGTGCTCTACCTTCTCAAGTATTATCCCGCTTTCGTCCGCCTTCCGTATGATATTCGATGCTGTGCCAGAAGACGATAGACCTCCACTTTCAGTAAACATGACGCGATGAAGGGCTGACGGGCTCTTACTGTTCTCGAAGGACAAAGAGTCTGAGGCAACGACTCATGATTCTCGACCGTCGGCCTCAACCAGGAAGTTAGTACGTTCTTTCCAGTAACCAAACAGCTCATAACTTACTCGTTCTCTCGTTCTCCTGCAGCAACTCGTCTAGCCATATTACACGATCAAGTAAACCATCTCGTACCGATCGATACTCTCAACCAACTGCCAACCTCCCATAACCCCGACTCATTAACCACCCAAAGCAAAAACAAGCCAGTCCGATGTGACGGTCTGGCCCACATTCAAGTTGAACGTAGAGGATGAACTACCAGTCAACATTCGGCCTCGACAACCTCAACCACATCGTCAACATAAGCAACCCTCGTATGGGAGCGCAGCATCTCTACGCGGCCTCACTCGCATCTCAAAATCAGCATTGAATATCAAGACTCAGGAATTGCTGCGTGGCACGCACACACAACGAATCATCAATACCCAAATTTCTCGTGTGTCCATCGAGGTGTAGCGTCTTCGATGACGGCCTGCAAAGTTTGGTTACGCTCAAAGTCAAGTTCGTACATCACCAGACTGCAACAACTTTCTTACTGATACCTCGCTCTCTCTCAGGCTATCTACAGCACTCATTCGTCTCCTCCCTCCTGAATATACTTCGCAGTGCCGCTCGCACATGCAAGATGTACTCCGCCCAAACCGCCAATAATGGCTCCTACCGACGCGACGCAAAGATCTCGTGGAGATTCAAGTTGATCCAAGAGCGTCTAGAACGAATTTGGATCATTGAATATACTATCCAGATTGTCTCTGAAAACTCGGAGACGTGGTACTCAGTACAGACCCTCGACAGCATTGCGAGCCTAGCACGGATGATTGCCGTGCTGCGAACGCTACCTCTTGACACAGAGGAGTCCCTCGGAGTCGTGATTAGACGACTGCCACTTTGCGACGCATCTTCACTCCCCTCTCTTGAAACCATGTTTCGATATCCCAACTCATCGATATCAAGGAGACAAGATTGTGATATATCTTTCGTCCAGCCCTCAACACAGCACACTCAATTTCTAGCGATTCAGCACTTCCAATATTCTCTCACCTCCATCGAGATGAAAGCGTCGATAGTCTTCAAGGTCATAGACTCACGAAAGCGTTACTCTCAAACGCGTGGAAGTCGATCAGGGCCCATTCACCTCGCCCCATCGCTTCACTTCAACCTCCAACATTCATTTGCCTTCTCGCTCCTGTGTACATCGCGTCGTGCTGCTCGAAATTCTCGACCAACAGACCGGCCTTCCCCTGCAAAAACGACTCCGACCAACTTGACGTTGCTTGTAGAGACTCACATTGATATGAGAGTACGGACGATGAACGTTGAGCACGAGATATATGCAAATTTTTTCTTCTCAACCCCGAATACCTGGCGAATCTCGGCGCCCAGTACAGGCCTTCGACAACCTCGGCTTTCACAGCTAGCATAGCGTGATACCAGCATACGAACGCGGGGTCTTGAAGTGTCACAACTTCTTCCTCGCGTCTCAATATCTCAATATCTCGAGGTCTCCCGTTAATACCAATCATTCCAAATGCGATACATCCAACATCCAGTGCCCAGTCTCCAAGCCTACTACCCGACCTGAACCGCTCTCATGTTCCCAAGGCCGACTTTTGCTAGCCAGCAGAAGAATCTCACCTTGAACTCGACTCATTCGCGCTTGCATCGGAATCCGGACGGTGTCTTGGATTTCGACCGAAATTGGGTGGCCGATGCATGGTTTTTGGCACCATGCCTTATATCGATCCTTCACCATCCTCCTAATAAATGCCTCTGCCCAATGGCTAGAAGACTTCTAGCGAAGAGAACGAAGGAGACGGGGATGGCATCAAGCATTAACTTCCCTCTTCGAAGCATAGTGCCAACGGTATGCACAATGCGTCTTGCACGCAAGGTTGAAGAGACCTTCACTCGTCCTGATGATCAGGTATGTCGACTTCTCGTTTCTCGCTACTGTCACTTTTATTCACAAGTCATGTAGTGCTTTTCAGACCGAGTAGCTAACGCAGAACCTCACCCGATGATCCTACCTCCAAATGTCACTCTCAACGTACGCCAGAAGACCGATGACTTTGAGCAGTCGAACGACGATCGCTCCATCCTCCGACCTCATTACCTTCAGATTCAAGATGTGAGGCGTATGACACCAAAGCACAGGTTGCTACGAAGAAGAAAGGGACGAGCGAGAATGCAATGTTTGATGTTAGTGAGAGCCAGAAATGTCTTGCGCGGTGGGAAAAATAAAAGAACTTTTGGGTGGTAGCTCAATCTCATATCTATTGTATGCAAAAGAGCGCAAATACTACTCTTGAATTTGATGTAGTTGCCTATAATAAGGTCGATAATTTGGTTGAACGCCGAGGGCTAGACTAGACTTGGTTTACTCTTAAAGTTGGTGTAATATCAACTTGGGAAGGTGGAGTGTCGATGTGGGAGGGTGGCTTTGACTTTAGAGACCGCAGACATCAAGCCGCGATGCGAGTTGCGTCTAGACAATTCTATAAGCAAGGTCGTAAGATTCATCTGTATCTCGCAAGGAAAGTGTGAAATGGGCTTACGATTGTCAACCAAATTAGCCAGGTTATGAAGGCCAAGACGCTTGTAGGTACACGCAAATCTATCCAAGCAGTACAAGTAGCTGCTGCCAGGGCTCGATGAACGAAGAAGGAAAGCGAGGTCTATCATTCAGAAGTTGAGATGCTTGGATTTACAACAAAAAGGAACAAGACGAAAACTCACAGGCACTAAGACAGCACAATCACATACTGAAGCCAATCATTGGTCCTACACCAACTTAGACCGACTGTTTTACCGCTACAGGCCCCGGATTTAACCCCGATTAGGAAATTGATCACGTGGCGTTAAATCGACGTGCTCAGAACGCGTCGCTGGTCGCGTCGGGCGCCTTCTCGCTGTGTTCTGGGCGCTAAATCTCCTTGCACAAAGTCGGGGGCCGCCCTGCGGGTCCCTGAGATGTTAAATTACCTGCCGCTCATAATTTTACCCACACGGCAACTATATTTGGCCTGACGTGGGTGCGCGATGGTAAATGGTTCCTGGAATTAAGCAAACCCACTCCCCTCTCCCCTCGAGTTCAAGATTTCTGAGAGGGTGTCCCCCTACTGTAGTAGAATAGGAATCACTCATAATATATTTTATTGTAGTCTACTTGGAATCTATAAGTTGATGTGGCAGAACCCGGCAGGATGAGAGAGGAGGTGCAGAATTACTGAAAAATGAGCCACTAAGAAACACTAAGCTGTCGTTTTGGCGGGACTAAGTCCTTAGTGGCAGCCATTTTACGGTAAATTGAGCTAATTTACGGAGGTGAACCAGTTCAATTTAAGCGTCGGCGCCCTGCGGGGCATCCAGGAAGGTACGCAACTTCCCTGGCATCAAGGGTCTTCGGTTCCCTTTGAAATCTCTGGTTTTCCATGCATTTTTCAATGTCTTGCTCATAATTTCATAGCTTTCAAGTCCTACTACTACAATATGTAATTTATTTGAACTAAATACCACCTCAAAACGCGTCTGTGCATGCACAAAATCCATCTTCGCGAAATTGCTTCTCGTGCCGAATGATGCCGAGCTCGCCTAAGCGCCCTCCCCTCAGGGTCGCAGAGGCCTCGTAAAACGGCGGTAAAATGAGCGGAATAACTGTACTTAGTGTGTAAGCCGAGACTACGATCGAGAGGTGCAACCGCATTCGTCTTGTACCGAGCGCTGAGTAATTGGTGTGCGGAGAGACGGTGTGGTGCGTCCAGTAATCCTCCCGCGTCATATTGATACGAGAAATGTATAAATATTGGAAGTTATTGAGTCTGCCAATTTGGGTGCTGGAAGCGTCACCATCGGGGACATAAGAATTGGGATGTCCAGAGGCGAGGAGGTGAGATGCGCGTCAAGAAGTAGATACATAGGCAGAGACGGAGAAGTCAAATGTGTTTTCAGCATTCATCTTCCCAAGTGAACCAGAGGTCGATCGTTGGCTGAGAGCACGGGATGTCTTGTGAGGAGTATTGAACCTTGAATAGCGTCTGGCAAGAATGTAGAGAGACGAGTGCTGTAAGTAGAGAGCGTGTATGTGATAAGCCGGCTGACGTTCATAATAACAAGATTATAATGCACGAACCTGGTGTAGGGCACCGTCTGGGACAAGCCAGAGACTTCGGCTAATTTTAGATCTGCTTGCAGGCTGCCTCTGTCCTTGATTCAACAAGCAGCTGGATTTACGGTGTGCAACTAACCACCGCCTACTATCGCGAGTCACTCATACTTCGCTGCCTCACTTTTCAAGTTCCTCACCTGTTTGTTCTCAGACTCACCCAAAGTCGACACTCATCTTGACGCTCACTACTTTTCTCTCAATGTGGACAACAGATATCTCCAACTGTGATACTCGGGGGATATTCAAAGCCAGCCAATATCCAACTTTTTCATGTTCAGCAAACATTCGACTCTTTGGATCAACAAAACCGATGCGTTGAGGACAATTAGGTTAGTATATTTCACCAGGCTACAACCACCACTATGAAGACGTCTAACGGCTTTTACATAAAAGCTCACACTCAGCGAAGCTTGACGTCAAACCTCCAAGATCTCACTCACAACTGTGATGCCGAATACTCCGAGAAAATCAACCAACTCAGTTAAAGCCTGTGCTCGCTTTAGGACAGGTCGTTCAGGCGTTCGGAAGCTGGAGAATCGTTGAGAGTTCAAAAAATGACGACTCGAGATTATCCAGTCCAATTGGGTAGTCGGAAAAGGATCAAGTTCGTGCATTTCTTTCTAGATTTTCACCAGCTTGTACGTTGAAACTAAATACGTCCCCTACCCATTTAGATCCATATGCGCCAATGGTTTTCAATACTGAGACTGGCCGATGTTTCGACCCTCCAATCCACTTTCATTGGGCAATCAAAATCCATTCAAGTGTAACTCGACTACGACTGACCCAAGGAAGAACCTTCGGACTCTTATTATCGAACAACGAGAGGTCGAGATGACGACAACTCACAAATCCTAGCCTTTGGGTTCAATCAGTTGGAAAAGACTTAAGTTCGTGCATTCTCTCAGTAATTAGATAGCCGCTAACTTATCCCATCGTTCACTTTCAGCCCTCGTCAATTTGTACGACATTTTGTTCTGTGCTCACCATAACGAAATTCCAGAAATACTCTCCACATTCGTGCAAGGAGTACCGTCAACTCGGCGAGGCGGATGAACGTTGGCCCCTGCGCATCGAGCACTCGATTTTGATGTGACCTCTAAAACCATAGTCAGCGCATCCCGACGCCAGACTTCAAGTATCTATTCGATATGGGGAACATGCATCACCGACTATGATGCGTTCGATGGTTGTTTACTGCGCATCCAACGCTAGTCAATGCCCATGTTTGGTAGAGAACAATCTCTTCTTCAGGACCATTACCAAGAGCCCAAGCACATCGAAAAATATCAGGTTCGTACAGTACATTCTTCCCGAACTTCGATCAGCTCCTTTATAATTGTAACTGACAACCCTCCATCCAGACTCCAGTTCTCGCCTCCTCGTATCACGACGAAATTTAGTCGATATTGAGGCTGTCTCGACAGTCAATGAACATCCACTGCATACACGAGATGCATGGGAGCAAACATGATTAGGATCGACGCAGATAAGAAGAACGCAAGGGTTTTTATCGACTGGCGAGAGTTCGATACGATGGCGATGCCTCGTGATTCTCGATCATCGGACTCAAGTGTACGGGTTCGTGCATTGTTCCCAGCAGTCAACCGATTGACATTTACTCATTCTCTTGTTCTCATATAGCGTTTGTCTATTTATTCAGATGACACCTTCTGGAATCATGTACGCTCAGTACACCCCGTCAGCCTCAATCTGACAACTGGCCTCCACAAATTTGGCCCGTTGGCCCCATGACGTTCGAGCGTCTCAACTGCACACTCGACTTGATCCCAAGATACATCTCTTGACCTGATGCCATGAAGAATCTACGGGCTCTGATTGTTCTTGAACGATGCGAGCAGGGGGCGTCGGCGACTTAAGAGTTCTCATCGTCGGGTTCAAGTCGTTCTAAAGTTTAGGTTCACGCAGCCTTTCCAGTATTCAACCTACTTATACTTACCCATTCTCTCGTTCAGCTACAGCACTCGTTCATCTGAATTGATCCTTCTGGCATCGCGTCTACCGTGTCGTGACGGTCAACCCTGCTCCGAGTCCCTGGTCGACGATCGATTTCCATCACATGCTCGACTTCCAATCGTCCGAAACCAAGCATGGTAGACTGCACCTCGACTCAATCCGACTCATTAGGGTGTTGATAACGCTTAACGTTGAACCTTCGGCACCTCCACATCGTTTTTATTGCACTCTGGGGCTCAACAACTGGAAACGTCAACTTTCTCACTCGGCATAGAGGTACAAGTTGGGTATGAGATTGATATGTCTTTACCTCGGCGCCTTATCATAAAAGTACATTATGAAGGTTCACAACCGTTGCCGCAAATTTGATCGTGAAAAGGGCTCCAGGTTCGTACTTTGCTATCCAAATTTCCACAGCTTTACATATTGCTACTGTCGTCCTTCGCGCTCTATCTAGAGTCCTCCGTCTAGGAATCAAGTAGTGTAAGTACAGCATGTATCTTAGTAGTTTAACATATAGGAGCTCAATCGAAAGGTATAGGAAAATGGCCATTGAGAGTATACGAAAGCTGACTGAGACCGAGTAAAACCACTATAAAAAAAAAGAAACAAGTATTCCAAAGACGACAAGAAAGTAATCCATGTGCATTCAGCTCACCCCCCCTTCCCAAATTCAGGCTTGGATAGCATATTTGAATAGCTGCGTTAAGCCAGGCATTTTAGTTGCTCCTTGTACTTCTCTGCAGTGGATTTGTGAGCCTGATCGCCTGTCAACTCGTAGGATAGAGAGAGACAGTCGGTGAGGTTGCAAAGATATAGATGTTTGTTGGAATGACCATTGGAAGTCAGTGTGACTGCTTTCTCTTGGTGTCTAATAGCAGCAGTGAGGTCGGTAAAATTGTGTGTCTGCTTGAAGCGAATATAGAATGAGATTCCAAGATTGTAGAGATATTGTGGCAGGTCTGGGTCACCTTCAGAAGTTAGCTTGACAGCTTTCTCCTGGTGTTTGATAGCAGCAGCAATGTCGGTGAGATTATGTGTCTGCTGGAAGCACTTGTAGAATGAGGCTCCAAGGTTGCTGAGGCATGCTGGCATATCAGAGTCACCTTCAGCAGTGAGCTTAACTGCATTCTCCTGGTGTCTAATAGCAGCAATAATGTCGGTAAAATCATGTGTCTGCTTGAAGCGAACAGATAATGAGAGTCCAAGATTGTAGAGGCGTACCACAATATTTGAGCTGTCTTCAGTGGTTAACCTAACTGCCTTCTCTTGGTGCTGGATAGCAGTGATAATATGGGCAAGATTATGTGTCTGCTGGAAATACTGGAAGAATAACACGCCAAGATTGTTGAAATACCCTGGCATATCAGAGTCACCTTTAGCAGTCAGCTTCACCGCTTTCTCCTGGTGACCAATGGCAGTAGCAATATCGGTCAGATCATGTGTTTGCTGGAAGCGACTGAAGAATGAGTGTCCAAGATTGTGGAGATGTAATGGCAGGTTGGGGTCACCTTCAGAAGACAGCATGACTGCTTTCTCCTGGTGACCAATAGCAGCCGCAATATCAGAAGGGTTGTCCATCTGTTCAAAGCGCTCAAAGAATGACAAGCCAAGATTGTTGAGATACCCTGGCATATCAGAGTCGTCTTCAGTGGTCAGCATAACTGCTTTCTCTTGGTGTTTGATGGCAGCAGCAATGTCATTGAGGTCCCCTGTCTGTTGAAAGTTGTTGTAGAGTAAGAGGCCCTGTTTAGACTCCTGCTCTGCTTTTTGCAGAAAATCCTTGGATATAGGTAGGATTTGTGCTATTTTGGATTTAATGATAGTAGAGCGAGAGGTTATGACAGAACTTGATGGTGATGAATTACTTGCAGGCCTGAGGGGTCCATGCAATGGATCAAAATAAACAAGGCCTATAGCAGCGTGAAAACTGGAATTTTAGCCTAGAAGACATGTCCACACCTTCGGAATATACAGCCTTTTTCTTTATTCGTAGTTTCTTTGTTAGTGAATCAATTGTTAAAAGCAACCAGTTCTTGGATCCATGAAGCTTAGCTACTTTGTGATCGTTTAAGCAGCAAAAGATCTTACTTGAGGTAATATTGCTTGCCATGCCGCATCTGTTGTTATTGCCATTGTTGCAGTTGGATACTGGAGCATTTTAGTTGGAGCTACATAGGACATCAAGTCAAGATGAGCTTACGAGGCGAAAGAGAAGTTTGTTGATGATGGATGATGGATGAGAAACCACCTAAGGGTGTATGAATTAGCTATCCAGCTGCTGCACAATCACCAACATACCATTAGTGATACATCATTGAGGAAGGGCTTCCTGCCGTCTTGCATCCTGACCTTGTTGACTGGTACCGCAACTTCACTTGATCCAGAAGCCTCCGCTGCATGAAGGACCGCGTTGACACCACTTAGAAGCCTGAAAACATACTCCGTACCAAGAATTGTGGCAGGATCCATCGACCATAAAGATTGGTCACTCAGGCTTAAGGTCGACTCTTGGAACATTGGCTCAGCGCGTATTCCAAGACCCAGGCCCTCCCAAATGTGGGTTGCAAGTGTTACAGTCATCGAGCGCAAGAAAAGGCATTGGTTTCGAGCGGGGTTGCCTAGGCGGCCTACATCCTTATTATCATGCCCCCCTGGGCCGACTCTGGCTGCTTCAGCAATTTCGGAATGTTCCCATGAGTAACTCGATTCGCCGTCTGACCTATGCTGAGACTTCGAGAACTTCAACTCAGCATTAGTTGTATTCGAGAAAGCAGCCATGCCCCAGGCTATCGATTTATCACATCCATATACAAGACGAAGCTCTCCGTTGGCCACATTCCGTCCACAAGGACCATGAGCAAACTTGTACCAGCTCTCAGCGTGTTGCGATACATATCTTTGGAAAGAAGACGTGCTGTTCAGCTCAGTCTTGCAGGCGCCTTTGGGCATTGTGAGGATAGCACCCTCTGAACTCGTTGATCTAAAGGTAAGCCCACTTTTCGGGATACCGCGCATGAGTATTTGACATCACGGTCCATCAAAAGATTTGAAATCCACATACGCTGATTCCACCCGAGATGCTTGTACCGAAGGGCCGCACATGTAAGCGCCCGATTCAAAATCCCAGTTTTTGCGAATATCTCGCGCATTGAGAGGACTGTGCGGAATAAAGCCTTCGGGGACATCCGATGCCGAACCGTTGATTGGATGTTTTGCGGCTCGTAAGATGTTGAACAAAAACTCGAATCCTCCCTCCGGAGTGAAATATCCGACATCTCCAATCGAAAAGCCTTTCAAGCGATATTCCTTGGATAGATTCAGGCTTGGTGAAGGAAACCAGAGGGGAAAGCCTCGGCCTCCGTGCAGCATTTGCTCCTGATAGAGAACATGGCGCGGTCGTGCCAAATATCTATGTGCCGTCTACGAGTGTAATCATCAGCTGGGTTTATATTTTTAAAAAATATTAAGGGCTAACAGAAGATTGAGGTTGTGCTTGACTTGGTTGAACCGGTGGTGACGACTGAAAAACATGGAAATGGCTTGCAGTGATATTGACGTTCTGGGCACCAGGGAAGAAGGAGGCGCTAGATCCCTGATGAATTTTGAACGTGGATTTTGTGGTCCATAAGGCTCACCTATTGCCAGCCTGGGAAGCTTCTTCTGGAGGAGATTGGGACATTAGGACGGGGGTAGGAAAGGGAAAGGTACAAAACCTGTGTGATATTTGTGCAGCGCTCTTTGCGTGCGCTGAGCGCTGAGCGAAGCTCACAATTCACACGGTCCCTTCACTCAGAGACTTAGAGTCATAATTAATCACACTTGGAGGATGTATCCAGCTTACATCTTTGTCTGAGCCCAGCTAATGATTCACCTTCGCAGAACAAGCCCTCTCCCACTTATGGCGTACTGAAAACCTGATCGTCCGTCGAAGCTATGCACTTCGTCTCCAACCCAATGATTTACTCATTTCTAGCACATATGTACATCCTAGAAGTTCAGATAATAATTTGAACATACTCACAAACGAAAGTCTGCCGCGAACTCGCATATCCTAATATCAAGGTTTCTTCTCGATATTTGTACCACTTCGCAATGTCGAATGATTACCAGCTCAGAACGCTGACGTCGAAGCTTACACATTCCTCCCTCGCTCAAAAGCCCTTCATCCTAAGCTTGATGTTCCTATATAGACACTCTCTAAGGTGTCAGCTATCCAAACATAAAAAGCGCTATCCAATACGAGCGCCATGACAGCTTGGGCCACCCGAGCATTGTCGTTGTCCTCAGAGAATTTATAGACGTAGACAGGCAGTTGAGGTTGGAGAACACTAGAAGCGGCTTATCACGTCCATCGCTGAAGTATTACAATTCGATCTTTGAGAACATCGAGTGGTGCAGGGTCGTTGTGACAGAGCGCCCGTCGCCTGACATCGACATACCACAAGCACCTTCCCGGAAAAATAACTGGTGAAGCTACAAGTGTGCCCAAATTCTTTCTCTTGGTGTATCTCCTCTCGTTGTAGTCTTCGCTGAACATAACATCCATTTCATAAGTGCGTTCCGTCGGTAGCGATATGTCCAGCGATAGACGAGTCTAGCTGAGTCACATCTCGAAGAAGTAGTAGTAGTACTTTTCAGTTGTCGCGCACAAACCGTGGGTTTGCTACCGATTTGCACCAAGGACAATGTTTCATGTGTGAGTGATGTCGTCATTTCCGTGATTGGAGTTCATGGTAGCGAGAACGAGAGCAAGAGTGTGGTGAAGGGACGAAAACTATCATGATGAAATGTGAGCTGGACGCGGTGGTGAAGGTGGTGGTTGAGGAAGAGGAAGAAGAGGAGGCGGCGCAGAAGGCGGCCTGGAGGACAATTATTTATAGATTCATCTAAACCCATTTGAGAGAACCATGGTACCAAAGATCTAGACGAGCGCCGCTTGTCACGATAAAACACTCCTTGGTATTGAACTTTAGTTAGAAAAATCACAAAACTTGAGTTAAGTTAATAAATTACAAATAGAGAATGATAAGATACGAGAACGAGTTCGAGTTTACTGCAGAAGTCAGAGGATCTCCGAGTCGATGCAAGGGATTAGCGGCAGAGGCGCCGAACCCATCTTCCTGAAGGTTGAGAACTTGACCAAACCTGCCGCTGAAGCCTTCATGCCGATCTGAGTTTTCGCCGAGCTCCCGAGCATCGAGGTTTTGACCGTGCATCTCAGGTTAATCGTCATTGGATAAAACCTGAGTCTCCATCCTACAGAATAAATCTGAGACCCGTATACTTTAATTGAGGTAGAACTGCTCAACGAGGTGTCTTTACTACCAACGCAGTCGGGCGCGCGCCCTATTACCAGGGTAGGCGTCCCCAGTTAGGCTAGGCTGCTTGGTACATAGCTCAACCAAGTCCTACCTCAACGTCTAATCCAGTAATATTCAAAATTTAGTTCAGCCGACCCGACGCAGAGTAGATACCAACTCCAAATAGTTCAATGCATGTAGTCATCATTCAGAAAAAAACACTGCTGCCTCACAGGCCTCACATACAACATCATGATGGTACTACGACGACTCTTACGATAGCAACAGAGACTTTAGATCACGGTCTTGGCCACCGACCAGATCGCACCAGGCAGTGCCTGGACGATAGGATGGCTCACAACATCTTTAATCGTGTGGAAGATGTCACCGAACTGTGGACATTTGGTAAGGAAAATTCAAAGATACACATAAATATTACTTACACTGAATGCTTCGACACCTCCCTCATTTTCGTGAATCTAATAAACTGGTGAGAACACTGTCCTATTGCCTCTGAAAAAGATGCTTACAGTAGTTAAAACACTGTCGAGGCCAGTGAACTGGACTTTGGCTTTCCTCAAGGTCGTCTGAGCTTCTTGAAGCTCTTTGTTTCCCTGAGCATTTTTCAAGAGTGGATCGAGCTTGTTGATCGCTTTCAAGACCTGGTTCGTGTGAGAATCTGTTATTGTGCACTGGATTGAAGAGAAACCTACGTCGCCACTGGCTTTCTTAGCAACCCCAGCGCGCTTCTCGACTGGGACGGATTCGTCCGTGAGTGCCTGGATGTCAAGAGCATTGAAGCCTAACACCGATCGTCAGTACACGGTTTGCAAGTCAATAGGTGTATAATCACCATTGAGAGCGTCCTGAAGCTCTTTGGCAGCCTTGGCGGTATTGGCAGAACTGGATTTGGGAGCAGACATATCGATGAAGAGCTATTGCTTTGGTTAAGCTGACTTGTTCGATACCGAATAGTGAGCGAGCTGGCTACTTATATCCATTCTCTGAAGCGACGATGTAGCGGTGGATGCAAGCCGCCTGCAACAAACTTACCAGTGCTCCATCACAGATAGTAGTAAAACGCCGCACAATAGCACTGATGCTAATGGCTACAAGCCAGACTTCAGTCACTCTCAAGCGAGCTGCCATGTTAACACCAGACTCGGATGTGAGCCCTTATTGTTCAGTGAAATGGTCATGCCAATTGTCAAGGCAGATAACATCGGTTAGTCCAGAGTGCCAAGGGCGATATTGGCTGACAATACAAGGCTGTCACTTTCATCAAGCAGCTGGTTTAGGTGTCCTTGACGGATTAAGATCATGGATGATAGGGACAGATACGAACGAGATGAATGATAAACATGATGTCGCTGGACGTGGCAGCGAGAAGACATTGGGCTAGTTCGCAATTCTGGAAAGTCATTTCAGTAAAGTTCACCATTGGAGCTTTTTGCGAACGCGCAGAAATTCAGAAATATTTCGGGGCTTGAACGTGATAATGTTGTTGGCAGGTTGTTGGTGCTGAATGGGTGTCGAAAGGTCGATATCCTGGGCTCTGCCGCGATGAAGTGGTTATAAGGCCGAAGGACCAAAATACAGTTGACTGTATGGGTATAGCCTGAGATTATCGAGCTTTGGTGGTGTCTGGGTGAGTGATAGAGTTGTCGGGAGATGAGACATAGCGATGGTATGACAGGTATTTTTGGGATGATGAGCAAGAGGGGAGGAGATGAATGAGTGAACGGGAATAGGTGATAAAGAGCAAGGAATATGGTCAGGGTAACTCTGTGTGGCTCATTAGAATAAAAACAAATACGAAGAAAAGACTGACGTATAGTAACTGGCGAAGAAGTCGTTATTGTCCTCGCTACCCCCAAACCGGATCCTCTTTGCGGAATGTCCTGTAGCATTCGAATCCAGTAATCGTATCTCAAAGCAACAGAACTTCAAATCCGTCATGTAGTGGGCTCAAAATGCTGTACTGCCTTGATGAGCATAATGGGGATGGGTTATGTCATTTTCTTGCTTGTTGTGTTGTCAGAGCGGCATGTAGAGATCATCAGTGTGGTACTGAAGGCAAAAAGAAGAAGCAAAATTGGGCTCGTCGATTGTCCAGACGTAACTTATCAGGAAGCGTGTATCCGAAAGGTTGGGAAGCTCACAGAGAACAGCGAAAGATACAATTTCATTATTATTATTGTAATTACATAAAATCAATAGCTGTAACGACGATTCCAATATACAGAAACTGAGAGTTATATGCTAAGAAACAAGAGAGAGTAGTTGGATAGCAAAGTTACAGAGATGTCGAAAAATGATTTCAAGTGTTAACTCGAAGAACTCAATGAAGCCGCTTGACGCAGGTATTCGATGGCTTTGGAATCGTCGTCCGGGTTCATCGTTAGCTCGTATCGTTTTGCCAGCAATTCTCCAAGATTACGAAGGGGCAGATAAATATTGGGATGATCTTGAGAAGTGAGCGAGACCGATTTTTGCTGATGTTCAATGGCAGTTGACAAGTCAGAAAGCTCCTTTGTCAACTCAAATTGAGCACGCAATGAGGCTGCGAGAGCTGCGTGTTTCAGAGCAAGGTCGGGACTATCTTCCGGAGTCAGCAGGATTGCCTTGGTCCAGTGATCTATAGCGGCTGAGATGTCGCTGGGGTCGTTTGTTTTCTCGAAAATCTTGTAATACAACATTCCGAGGTAGGCCAGGTGAACCGGTAAGTCGGGATGGCCTTCTGGAAAAAGTGTGACCAATTTTGCTTTGTATTTGACCGCTGTATTAAGATCGTCCAAATCTTCTGTTTGCGTCAAACGGGCGTCAAGTGATGTCGTGAGGGCGGTCAGAAGTAAAAACACGTCGGAATGGCCATCGGGTGTGAGGAGAAATGCTCGTTCCTTGTATTTGACGGCGGCAGCAATGTCGCTGGGATCGCCCGTTTGTTCAAATCGAGTATGGAATGAACTTCCGAGGTTATCCAAGCGTCCTGGCAGGTCTGGGTTGTCTTTATAAGTAAGTGTTACAGCTTTCTCCTCATGCTCAATGGCGGCGGAAATATCGCTAAGATGGTGTGTTTGCTCGAAGCGAAAGTGGAATGAAAGCCCCAGGTTGTTCAAGCGCAGAGGCATCTCAGGATGGTCTCCGGGAGTAAGTGCAACCGCTTCGTTCTGATACTTGATCGCAGTGGAGATATCCAAGAGGTTGCCTGTGCGGTGGAAAGAGCTCTGAAATGACGCTCCAAGGTGGGCTAAGCGACTTGGTGCATTGAGATCCCCTTCGGGGGTGAGCTTAACTGCTCTCTTCTGGTATTTAATTGCAGCGGTGATGTCACCGAGATCTTGCGTATGCTTGAAGCGACTGTGGAAAGAGCTTCCAAGGTTAGACAAGCGCTGTGGCATGTCAGAATGGTCTTCGGGAGTGTGGGTGACGGCTTGCTCCTCGTATATGATGGACGTAGAAATATCACTTAGGTCACCCGTCTGTAGAAATCGACAAAAAAGCGAGAATCCGAGGCTGGCCATGTGTGCGGGCTTGTCGGGGTGATCTTCACGAATGAGCAAAACCCCTCTTTCTTTGTGTTCAATGGCAGCGGAAATATCCTGAAGATCACTCGTTTGCTCAAACCGAGTGTGATACAAGGTACCGAGTTCTACCAGGTACCCCGGCATATCGGGATGTCCATCGAGAGTCAGTTCGACGGCGCTCTCTTCGAGCTGGATGGCTGTAGATATGTCGTCAAGGTCCCTCGTTTGTCCAAAACGACTCTGTAACGAACTTCCCAGATTGGCCAGATGTTCTGGCATGTCGGGATGACCTTCAGGCGTGAGGATGATCGCTTTCCATCCATGCTCGATAGCAACACAGATGTCATCGAGATCCCCTGTTTGCTTGAAGCGGTTCTGAAGGTAGACACCAAGATTTGTCAGGCGCTCTGGCATGTCGGGGTGACCGGGGGGTGTTTGCATGACTGCTTTCTCTCTGAGGTCAATGGCAGTCGAAAGATCCTTGAGGTCACCTGTTTGATTAAAACGGGCGCGGAATGAAGCACCCAAATTAGCTAAACACCCAGGCATCCCTTGGTGACCTTCTGGCGTAAGCAGGACTGCTTTTTCTTTGTACTTGATTGCATTCATGATATCGTCCAGGTTGCCTGTTTTCTCGAAACGATCATGGAGGGAGATTCCAAGATTGGAGCAGTGCGACGGCATGTCTACATGACCTTCAGGAGTGAGTAATAACGCTCTCTCCTCGTGTTGTATGGCGGTGGAAATGTCGGTGATGTCACGAGTTTTCTCGAAGCGATGATAGAAGGCACGTCCTAGATCGGTCAGGCGGCGAGTCATGTCGAGCTGATCTCCAGTTGTGAGTGAGAGGGCCCTTTGAAGATATGCAATAGCGAAATCAATGTCGGCGAGGTCTCCTGTCTCTTGGAAACGACGAGAAAATAACATCCCCAAGTTGTCGAGATGTAAGAGTTTCTGAGGATCGCCTTCAGGCAGCATAGCGAGCCCGTCTTGATCATATTTGATAGTGTTCAATAGGTCCCCCGGGTCATCCATCTGCACCAGTTTTCCCACTTCTACAGGAGTCTCTGCATGGTGTACGATATCTGAGAAGTGAGAGGACTGGGGTTTGGGGAATGTGCCTCGATCTGGTCGTTTGCCTAACATCTTTGCCCGACTTCTCTTTGAATTTTGGGTGTCCATCTGAGTATGCATAAGCAACGTGTGAAGGAAGCTGACAATGGCATACCTGAGTAACCAACTCTACAGGTCGCACTAGGGAAATTTCAGCATCTGATGATTCTCCTGATTTCCGTTGAACGGTGGCCGTGAAAGGGGCCTCCGAAACAACCTAGCCATTTCAATTTTGGTCAAATAAGTAATCCCACAACGAATCGAAAAGTCATACTTCTTCGTAGCCGTCCACTTCACCCACGGTTGGCAAGATCTCGTGCACATTCATATGGGTCATTAGGTGATATTTGGGAAAAGCGGGAACATTTAGTGGGTCAAGAAAGATTGTATCTATCAAGCAGGTCAGTCCTGTCATACGGAGACAAGTAAACGATCATTAACCTCCAACTACAGTCGCCTTCTCCTTGATCTGCAGTTTCTCGATGAAGGAATCGACCGTCATGAACTTCCAATCCTAAACGCATATATGTGAGCAGCATGTCCCGCATTGTTGATCTACATAGAAACTGACCGATGGTAATTCATCTAACCACGCGGCATCACTTGTGATCGCTATCTTTGCATTTGGATTCTTGTTGATTTTAGCGGCTGAAGAACGAGGACCGTGGTGCTAGCTCACCAGTTGAAGAAGGATTTTGTTAATGATGGTCGAAGGGTGTGGAATGCCCTGAACATATGTTTTCATGAGATGCCAATTCTCGGTGAGATAGACGACCCACGGTGGTATCAAAGTTTTCGAAAGTAACCCTTGGTTGACTATCGTCTTCAACGGGCGCAGGCTCCTGGAACACCGGCAAACTTTCTCCAGGTTTGGAATTGTCCAACGACATCCCCATACCCCCGCTGATGCCTTTGAACAGCATAAAAACGAAAGGACCGCCCACGGCAGCGGCAGCAGCCATCGTCCCTGGAAGGGAGAGCGCCGATCCCCAGCCCGGGGTCATGGTCTCTCTCACCCTTTGATGCGCTGGCATGCTCAAGTTCATCGCTTTCCAGACGTCATCCCCGAGGGTCGCAGCCATTGTGCGTAGAAAGAGGGTCTGATTCCGTAGAGGTTCGTTTCCGTAGGCTTCGAGGCCTTCGCGGTCGTGCACTCCCGGTCCAATCCTCATCGCATCCGCCATCCCAGTGTGTTCCCATGAGTAGTCGGATATAGGGGTAGTAGAACTGCTATCTGGTCCACTTCGAGATTTACAAAACTTCAGGCGGAAGTTTGAGGGATAGGTGATGTTGGAGAACGTGGCTATACCCCAAGACGTTGTTTTATCACCTCCATAGACGAGATGAAGCTCCCCATTGCTGAGGTTGCGTCCACAATAAGCACCGTTGGCAAATCTGTACCAGCTCTCGGCGTTTTGTGACATGTATTTTTGGAAAGTAGTCGTATTACTCAAATCGACCCTTTGGGAGCCGTGAGGCATTGTTAGGACTGCGCCTTCAGATGCTGTCGACTGAAAGGTTATACCACTGATAAAATGGAAGTAAGGTCATGATCAATCGAGATGTGAAATATGAATGTTACGTACTCCATGTCTACCTGAGCTGATTCCACAGAGGAGCTTGCCAAGTATGTTCCAGCCTCAAACTCCCAATACTCCCGAACATGTCGCTGATTGAAAGCGTCGAGGGGAACAAAGCCTTCAGGCACGTCTGCTTCAGAGCCATTGATTGGATGATTTGCAGGCAGGAGGATGTTGAAAAGAAAATCGAACCCTCCATCAGGAGTGAAGTTTCCAACATCTCCGATTGAGAAACCTTTCGAGCGTAATTCTGCTGGTAGAGTCATACTAACTTGAGGGAACCACAAGGCGTGTCCTCGGCGCTTTTGCATCATTTGTTCCTGGTAAAGAATGTTACTTGCCCGTGTTGGAGGTAACGATGCTAAGCGTCTGGCGATCTATGGTACTTATATGAGTTGCGTTTTGAATGCGAAGGAGTTAAATATTACTAAGGACTGCTGTTGGGGTTGATAATGTGGGTTTTGTCCTTGATCTCTGCTTTCGTTCCTTGATTGGGTCACCGTCGTACTGAAATGACTTCCATGGATGTGCACATTTTGGGCCCCACCAAAGAAAGCGGTGGCGGTACTGGTTGCTTGATGAGTTACGTAGACGGATATGTTTCCAGTGAAGGCACCTGTTAGAGCTACCAGCTACGGGTTGCTCTTCCGAGGATGGTACAGAATTAGGAACCGGAGGAGACTGGGACTCCATTGATGAGGGTTGGTTTGAGAACCAGTGCCACTGGATGGGCGCTAAACCAAATCTCCCACGGCATTGTCGCGGTTACATATCGTTCGCTCGTTTCTTTGAATCAACTGTCTGCAACTAACCACTCGATTTACCCATCCCGATATGCTGAATATTTGGATACCATTACTGTAGGTCGACTTTGTTTAATTTCTTAATATATCGTACTACAGTTTTCTATCCCGGGTATATACCGGTAACCGGATACCCATAATTACTCTAAGCCCTTCGGTTAGATATACATTGTAGATAAACAAAACAAAAAAACCCGTACTACTTCTCTGAATTACTCCAGTTTGAGGGTAATCAACGAGAATTCAAAGCCACCGCGACAAAGTTGTGATCAGGTAAAACCCCTTTTTGTTATGTCCAAACACCATCAGCCTTCTCCACCGTCATCGTCGACATCTTCGCCCTTGAAATCCCTTTCAGCACCCGAGACTTTACGCCCACGGCCATGGTCTACCCACATTCCTTCCTTGACTTCCGAATCCTTCCAGCTTTCAGATGACCCTACTAAACCTTCGCATGTGGCACTGAGAACATATGCGTTAGCGCTTTCACTCTCACTGGGCCCTGCACTGGTGCCATTTGTAACCAAATTGGTGAAAAATGCTTCGGCGGGGCGAAGCAATGGAAAAACTTGGGGCAACTTGGATGTCGTCAAACTTAAAAGAGTTTTGAGAAGAGAGTTGGGCTATGATGGCTTTGCGTTCAGCGTTACGCTGGCAGTCGCTGGAGGAGCCTTTGTGAAGAACCTGTGGAAGGGATGGAAGGAGGACTTGGATGGACGACCTTCTAGCGCCTCTAACAACTCAACATATGAGGCAGCACTCAAGCAGATACTATTGAGCTGGATCTCAAAACTCAAAACATTGCTCGCCAGCTTAACCCCAGAGCAAGAGACCTTTCTTGCACATGCGATCTCCGCCTCATTGGGTGTTGTACTTCTCCAGGCAGGCACAAACCGGGAAGCCCGACTTCGCGCATTGCGAGCCTCAGCTACAACTACTGCTAGTACAGCTAATATTAGGAAGCAGCTGCGCGACGCCACGTCTCCTACTTTGGATCTGACATTGCTTTTGTTGGTGAGGGCAGTGGACAGCGTGGTGCAAGGAGTTATTATGAGAAGGTCAACTCCGGGTCCATCGAGTGGTGCAACGCAAGGCTCAGACGTCAACTCGCATGAGTTCGGTGAAAAAGGCATCGTACCACAGGTTGTGGTAGATAAATTGGAGAAGGAAAAGGCAAGAAGGGATAAGGAGGTCAGACAGCGATGGACTTCACAGGTCGATGCTTTTGTGTTTTGGGTTTGTAGCGCAAGGTAGGATCTATTCTTCTATCTGAAACTTCGGAATCCTCATCGAATTTATGCAGAATAATGTGGTGTTTCTTTTATCAACCTCAGCGGTACGTATTTAGCCTTTTAATATCCACACCTCTATGCAAGTTTATTGACCTTCCTCGTCTTGCCCAGGCTACCTCAATCCTACGTTACATGGATCAAGACCCTGGCCAACCTCGACGGTCGCCTCATCACCGCACTCCAATATATCCGCCAAGGAACCTGGTCTTACATCCGCGGCCCTGCTTCACCTTTACATGCCTCCCTCCTTCAAGACGCAGCAAAAGATCTCGGATTCCCTTCATCTTGGGGTAATCCCTCCATTCTTCCTGCCTTTGGAGGTCTGGCAGCAAATGAAGTCTGGAAGACCCTGGGGGTACAAAGCAGACGAAGCGTTGGCGGACTCCCGTGCGAGCTGTTGCACACGCCCGTTGGCAAAAGTTTCGGTCTAGAGATGAGCTGCACGGCGAACGCTAGCCTGAGAATGGTAAAAGGATTCTTGGATGCTGCGGCAATTTATATTCCAGTAAGATACCTCTCAATACTACTCTCATGTTCGGTAACCTGACCATTTCGACGAAAGGTTCACTTCTTCCCTCTAATACTCACCCGCCCACGGGCTCTGCTTCGTCCACATCGCTTCCTATCTACTCTGCTATCTGCTTTACGAAGTGCGACGTTCTTATCGTCCTTCATTGGTCTATACTGGTACTCCGTGTGTCTTACACGAACTCTCGTTCTCGCTCGTCTTTTCCCTTTCATATCGCATGATTGGTGGGACGGGCCATTTGGATGTGTTATGGCAGGATGCCTGACATGCGGTGGATCCATCTGGCTAGAAGAGGGGCGAAGGAGAGGCGAAATGGCACTGTATGTCCTGCCTAGAGCGATTCGTGCGTTCTTGCCAGATGCTTGGGTGAAGAGCGGACGGAGAGGTGTCAAGATCGTCGAACAGTGCGTGCTTTCAAGCTTTCTTTTTCCTCTTGTCTCCGTTGAACGATCTATTCCCTGCAGGCTGGCATTCATTCTATCACTTGCTACACTTCTGACCGCTGCCAGCCATCGGCCAGATTCGTTGCGCGGGCTGTCTAGATGGACTTTGGCATTCGTCACGAATGGCCCGAACGCTGGCTTTTGGAAACGGAGAAGACGGGATCCGAGTGTCCCGCCCACACCTAGTGTACCTGCAACACCAAGCGATTCCTAGATATCCGAGGTCTCCATATTATTACACCTGCCGAGTATTCATCACGGGATGACTGAGTTACCCATCTTAATCTTATACCCTGCGACCATTTTTGCGAAGAACATTCCCACTCCAAGCCATCAAAAAAAATGCTTTCGGAGCTCCCTCTCGAACTAGATTCACTGCCATACTCGAACTTATTATCTCTGTTCAACGTTTGCGTCCTGCGTAGCGGCAACAGGGCCGGGAATAAGCGCCCAAAATTTCTCCTCATACTATGAATTTCACTGAAGTCAGGCTGATATCAGATGAGGCAAGTAGATCTGAAGTGGGATGATTTCATTTTTATTTTTTCCGAGAGACACAAGTAACTACTCCTTTACAAGGGCTTGCCAGTTTTTGCAACAGCATTCTTATAAGCCGTGTTGATATGCGCTGCGGGTGGAACGTAGATGTGGTGAAGATCGCCTTTCTTAGGTGGTTCCCCATATGTGCTCTTGATTACCTTGTTATCCTTGTCCCACAGCTTGGCGGTAACATGGAGCTTAGGGTCAACAGAGCCAATCCGGTGGGCAAGATGCCTATGCACAAACGTACATCAGTATTCTGACTCAGGAGATCACAAGCGACACCTCCTTACTTGACTTGAGCAGAGTCGGCACCTTTCTTGGCCATTTCTTTCTTGACAATGCCCTTGTGCCATTTGACAGCCTTCTTGCGATCTTTACCGTGCAGGTCAAGATTGTCAAGGTGCTTCTTGGTGCCGCCGCTCATCAAAACTTTGGGCTTTTCCTTGGCTGGCTCGCGAATCTCGAGGTCATCAGAGTCATCGAAGGAGCGCTCGAAAGCGTCTTCGATGTCTTCAAACTCTCGCATCTCGAGATTATCGTCGACGTTGTCGATGGAACGCGCTAACACGTCCTCGACATCTTCAAAATCTCGTAGCTCGAGATCGTCTTCAACATCTTCGAACGAGCGAAGGTCAAGGGCGTCTTCGGCGCCGTCGAAAGCGCGTATTTCAAGATCACTAGGTGAGGCAAATATAAGAGATAGGTTTAGCAATCATGGGTTTATTAAACTTACAACTCCTCTGAAGTGATGGGGAGAGCGACAGTGGAAATTGCACCGACGAGGGCAGAGGCGATGGCGATGGTAGAGAAGCGCATTGTTGACTGGAGTTTGTAATGGTACGAATGTAATTGGGTTAAGTGACCAGCACTTGAAGGTTTCTTTGAGTACTCGGACAGTAGGAGCTCAGCTGGAGAATATGAGTTGAATTCATCCTTCTTTTATACTTTTGCGATAGGTATCTTTGGCTGCTATCTCTGCCAGACTGTGAGCATGGGATCGCCTAGAGCAAAGCTAGTCCAAAAACGAAGGTCCGATTGAACAGGGATACTCTGTGCCACACATGTCCGTAGCATGGCGATTTTGACGGGTAGCTACGAGGTAACGGATGGGATATCTTGAAAGTCTGCGTTTCAGGTATATAGTAGTCAGTGGTGTGATTGAAAAGCGAAGGCAGATTAATGTTCATACGTTTGTGATTAGGTTATCTTGTGGAGGAGACCGTATATAATCAGACTGCAAGGTAGTATACGAATTGTCGCTATACAGCGAGCAGGCCTGTTCGCTCGTTGGTGCGGCTACCTTTCCGAGTTTCTATATCTGTAACTGACCAAAAATTAAGCGCACCTCATCAACGCATCACGTCGAAGGAGTGAATATTTCTAGATGGCATCATTGTCATACCGAAGGATCAGAGTAACTTGATGATGGGTCGATTAACTTCGCAAGGCCCAAATAGATTTTGCTTCTTACGTTCAAGGGAGGAGTAGAACTAGTTGTTCAAATTTATTAGGTTTTGCTAGATGGCAGACCTACACGTATTTTTTCAGCATCGGAGACTACTGGTCGCCCGGTCCAAAGGGGAATCTGCAGGAAAGGCATCCGAGTGGACACACAGAGTCAACGGGCTCAGAATATACTGACGAGACAAAAATAAGAGGCTTGAGAATCCAGCATCTGGCTTCATGTTGCACAGAGTTGTATGTCATGCTAGAAATAGTGACATCTTATGATCATAGAAGGAACAACACCCCACGATAGTTTGTCTGTTCCCAAGCGCAGGTGCATGAGACCAATCAGCACCATACGCCAAAGATTCATGCGCTGTATAATGTTTCACGATATGACCTTCTGATTCCGAGAATTGGGTATTTTTCTCCAGCGTCGTTGGTGAATCAGCTGGTGTCGATGAGGAGAAATGGATAGTTTTGAAACCATCGTGCATGCATGCGAGTAGGAGATCATTCTTCCTAGCTGGGGATGGGTGCCATTTGGCTCTCCAGACACCACCACCAACATCCGTAGAGACAAGTGGGGTGACCATCTTCCGAGTATCGAAGAGCCTTATGGTATTGTCATAACTACATACTTTTAGTATAGAATTTTCCGGAGACAAAAAATCGAGAGCATACCTGCCAACAACAACAAGATGTTCGATATGAGGATGATTTTGAATAGTGGTAACGCCAGCTTCAAATCGTTTGTTCGTAAATAATGGTTGGTCAAATCCTTGTCGTAAATCCCACGACTTGAGCTTGAGGTCGTCGCCGCCTGTGGGACTTAGAGAAGGTGTAAAAGTCAGGTGAAATAAGATGACAAACCGGAATATATTACATTAGAGTCCCAGTAGTCCCAAGCTGCGATCCATGGTTCGTAATCGTGAGCGTGCCAGGTTTCTTGGATCTCCATAGAACCTTGAGTGGGCGAGATGAGGCTCAGGGATCCATTAGAGAGCGATACCACAAGTGAGCCCAAATTGCTGAGAATTATCATCAGAAAATGCAATTTTCAAAGAAGGATTTACTGACCTCCCAGCAAATCTTCTATTGGACCAATCGAGAGAAAGGCAAAGAATCTCGGGTGAGGCGCATCTGACTGCTTCCATTTGAGAAAGAGAGCCCTGAAAGCGAATCTTAGTTGGTAGAAGATATTGTTGGGGATGGTCCAACTTTGTCACATGAATGAAGAGTGATGCTGCCTTCTGAATCTGCTACCGCAAGAAGAGGATCTGAAGAGATACTCGGAGACCTAGTGATGTGATTTCATGCTAAGTCGAGACGCGAACATGTCTCGAGAAACTGAAGGGCACCATTTCATGTCAGGAATAGCTGGAAGATCGACTGATTGGATTTGTTCTCTGGGAATTAGTGAGACACCGAGTATACAGCCCTAAAGGGAGATATACATTTCTAGTACAGATTCCGTCGGTCGTGCTCGGAACAGAAGACATTGTCCACGCCGTTTTTGAAGACTTTTCTCCTGCTTTTGGACAGAACTCTTTTGATCTTGATCTTGGTCGAGAAGTTTGTATGTTCCACAGGCAAAGAGGTCTTGGAAGCCAGGCGTAGGGCAGAACTCTAAACTATCAGCTGGAAAAATGGTGTTGAATAGGGAGGACATGGTGGTAGCAGCCAATTTAGCTTGACGGGTCAATCGGGCCGAAGCCAACATCAGGTCTGTTAAGCAGGAGACGGCCTGTCATCAAACTACAACCACCTGCTATGGACTTTGTACAGACGCTCGATCCCTCCAAACTTGTCCTAGTAGGGGCGGTAAGTAGATATAGTTCTGCAGTCAGTCCACTTTTACTGAAACTTTACTCATTTATAGGGTCTGGCCTTTGTTCTTGCTTCAGGTGTATCTCCTTCATACAACCTGCCCATCCTCTTGTTTGGGTGTTATGTCCATGAGAATAACGAAGCTGTTCAGTCATTCCAACTGGTAAGCCGCTCCATGAACAGCCGATGCTTGGATCCTGCCTCAGTCTTTTTTTTACTCGCCAGTTCACCGCTCTACTCGGTGTTTCTGCCTTCTTCGACATCATCTGGATGATGAACAACGAACAACACGGACTTTTCAAAGTCCTCACTTTCCTCTTGCTCCTCCTCAAAGTACCCATGTTCTTTTCATTTGCCATGGCCTTGCGTCAACGGGGAGGTCATCTTGGCCTCAATCTAGGAGCAGCCAACCTCAGCGGCCCAACGGGTATGCCTCCTTCAGTTGCATCCGCAGCAGCGTTATTTATATATTTGCACTCAAGTTTGGTCAATGCCTGGTGGCTTCACTTCTAATGGAAGAGAGGGATACCAAAATCTCGACGACGACAATAGCACACCTTTTGTCCGCGCTTCTCGTCCTCCAGCACCGCCGACTGCGCCTCCCCACCGTGGCCCGCCTCAACCATCGAAGATGCCGGAACCTACTGCGCCTGGTGGGTATCAAGACGTCTAAATCTGTATTGGGATACCTCGCTTCTGGCTGTCGAATCCAATAAATCGCGCTACATGTCGACCATCTTTAACAGTGTATTTGGCAAATCAGTTTTCAATTAAATCGTCGACGTAAATGTCGAGAGAGGAATCTGGTGAAGGCGAATCTACAAGCTCGTAAACTATTGGGGCTTCGTTGTGACGTTCCTTGTTGTTGTCCGCAAATTCCAAATCCTCCAGCAAATCCTCGAAGATGGGGATGAGCTCAGTTTCCTTCTCCGCCTTTCTTCTCGCATAGAACCACTGACAGTCCAATGATACGCAGTGAATCGCATCAGCGGCGGCTGATCCTGTACACGTTGCACATACTTGATGCGTCTTGACCAGCCAGTCTTCTTTTTGCCGGATGCGTGAACGTAAATTGGCCATAGTTTCTCGAGGCGCCTTGGAACATCCATCGCAAAGACCTGGAAGCGCATGAATATAAGGCGGGTAGGCTGAGATAGCAGCATATTCTAACCTTGTGTGGCAGGATCGCCGCAAGAGAGACACTGTGTGCTCGAAAAATGTTCATCGATATTCTGCTTACTTGGGCTGTCTCTTCCGTAGTTAGTCAATTTAGGTTTACGAGGAGATACCAGTTCTGGTGCGACGATCTTGGGCATTTCATTGTACCATTGAGTAATGTCTGCGCCCATTAGGTTGAAGATTCGAGCCAGTGGAGGAATAAGGACACGGGTGATATAATAGTTGGCATCGAGGTGCACTTGACTATAGAACGTAAGTATAGCGTTGTTTTAGGTGGTTTAAGTGCTCACCCATTGTTCATGAAATCAAGAGGATCCATTGCCCGATCAACTAATCGAACGGCCGTAGCACTTCTGGCAATAACATACGGAATCCTATCTCCGTACTGGGGCTCGTCGTTGGGGTCTAGCACCATTTTGCGCGCAGCGACGAGAACACCTGGAGGTGGTGGTCCTTTCTCGCTATAATCACGTTCTGTTACAAAGTCACAATTGCAAAGACATAAGGACTGACCTGTAAGTACCCATTCTGACTTCTTTGGCAAAGATGAAATCTTGAACGGGAGCTTTATTCTCCAAGATTTTATGCCATGATCGATAGCAGTAGTTTTTAATTTGGCTCAGGTCTTGAGTTCGGAAAAGCATCCTACGCGAGCAGTGGTCAGCTATACATATCTCTAACGTAAAATAGAGGGTTTACTTCAAGCAATTTTCGACCATCTTGCGTTGAGCCAGGATCCCATCACGCCTGACAGTTTCAATGCCTTTCGCATCAAAAGTTGGCTCAACCTCGTCGATGGACTCGAACTTGAAGCCAACATAGCGTTTTTTAGCCATTAGAACACAAGGAAGATATACCTTAAAAGGCATATCAGGTTAGAGGTAGACCTATACGCTAATTGCGAGTGGTTACCTTTTCGAACTTGAGCTTAATCGGCGCGGGATTCATCGAAGTTATCGTTTCCGCGATATCATAACCGACTGCAAAGGCTTGCTCTTTGGTCTTTCCGGGCAAATACCTATCTCTCGGTCAGATATATCCCAATTGCACAGACAAAAAATGTACACGAAAACACTATCTGTGTCACCATACATGACCTACTCAGGCTGAGTATCAGACAATCCAACAACTCAGAGTAAGGTACTGATTACACATACCTTTGCTCCCCACTTTCTTGTGGTTTCGATGGTCTCGATCGCCTGAACATTCAAGTAAGTAGTATCCTTCGGGTGGAAAACCGGGAGTACCTTCTCCAGTGTTTCACGACCGCTCTGCACGATACTATCCGCGATTTCCACGGCTGGCAGCCGACCAGAAAAGCTCGCGCTGGTATAACCATAAGTGACATTGGCGATATACTTTAAGCTTAGTTGCCGTGCGTCCAAGATACGTTTTCGTGCCTGTGTACAGCGATCAGCCTCTCAGATTTCCGATGATATGATCATCTCTCGCCTTATCTCCGCCAACTCGCTTCATTGCTTGCTTCACCATGACTCGTGTATCAAGGAGCTCAATAAGCATACGAGCCAGTAAGCCTTTCCGAACATTTGGCTTAACGTACATCATTCCATTTGGTGATACTGCACGAGAATTAATTTCAAGCTGGCTCTAAAAGAGACGTATAACTTACCGTTTATATGATCCTTAAGCTTTTCTAGTAGCGCAGGGTCAACGTCAAGATGTGGTAGGACTCCAAACTTGTTGGCTCCTTTGAATCCGGTGACACGGCCCAAACATGTTGAATAACAGTAATTGTATGCAATCATGACGGAGGGATATAGAGATTGAAAATCTAGGACCAGCAGTGGGCTCGTGTAAAAGGCAGATTGGGGTTCCATGATGAGGGGCATGCATTCTGCCGCATTTTGTCTTCCGACCTAGTATGACGCATCTGTGAGCCAGCTTTCGTGGTAGAGCGTTGGATTGACGGACATCATTTCGACTTGGAGATATGAGCATAAAACTCTCAGGTTTCGCCATGCGAAACATGAAGGATTCGACCTTGAACTGCGATCCACGGCTCAGGACTGAAAAAAAATCCACCCCAAAGACTCTGGCAAATTCACTAAACAGAGTCAGCGAAAACGATGTAGAAATTTTGAGAAGGTTTACGCTGTCTTCGTAACAAGATCAGTTTCCTCTAACAGTTCGAGGTTTGTCCGAGCACGCATCAGCATATGTCCGAAAAGGAGTGTTGTCTGCACAACCGCTGGGCTCGTGTACCACTCTGTTAGCGTTCGGAAACTGTATCTTGGAACACTGTTTTTATATATATTTAGTCTGGAGCTCTCGCATAAGATTATTTCCTTACCGCCTTCTCAGAACGTCGAAGACGACGTTTTCAAACGTGTAGATGGTCAGCGTTCTCTCTGAACGCATGACCCTCCACAAGTTAAAAACATGCCGCCCAGCAACCATGATATTTGATGCTTTGCGAGAAGCCCAAGGGTCTATTGAGGACGCTGCTTTGTAGCGTGGTGGAGCACGAGAGATGAGCTCCGTTATGGTTAGACCTAAGAACTACATTTAGCGTTTGTTCTTCAAAAAATCAAAGAAATACCAACTCAGTGTTCGGCCCCTGGCCTCTAGATACCCCCAGGAGTTCATCTGTAGTTCCCAGCCTGTCAAAATATCTGGATCAAGCTCCATGACCAGGTCAATTAGGCCATTAATGAGGTCAAGTTCACTGTCGAAGCTTTGCGGGTTGAACTCGCCAAGCTTTTTGTGCAAAGCATTGGCAGATCTCTGAACCATGACCCCTGAACGAGAAATATCTCTACCAGCAATACGATAAGCAAAGAAAATGGCATGGACTTCGTCATTTTCAGGGTCTGGGACTTTGTCACCGGTAGTGGGTACTGATGGTTCCAGTCAGTGCGTTCAAGAGTGGTTGGAAATCTGACCAACCAAAAACCTCGAGGGACATGATCGACATATTGGTGCGTTCTCGAGAGGGTTTTACAGTTACATGTGGAGATGTTTTAAATCCATATATATTGGCTTGAGTCGGTCCTTCAATCTGGAGGGTTTGCGTTGACATAAAAATGCTTGATCCAAAAGTGGAGATCAAGTACCTGCGACCTATATTTCAGTGTCATCGCATCCTTCGTTTGCGTGACAACCTTTAAGGATCGACGAACGTCGGCGCAAGTAGGCGGCACACTAGCATACTCCCAACCTCCAACACCTCTGGGGTTTAACACAACTTTCTTGTTGGCAAAGGCGGCCTTTGTGGCGGGTTTCTGCGAGGTGTACCAGTCTTCTAAGCAAGTAACACCTTGACCACCCTTCAGACGAAATGTCAGTCCAGCAAACTCTCTTGAAACGTCTGGAACGTCGGCGTCTTTGGAGTAGTAAGGCGGCTGGTATATCTTGTTTGGTAGGTCAAGAGCTTGTAGGCCATATTCGAGCTCCGCCAGAGTCGGGGCAGGTAATGAGTAAACATAACGATTAGCATTGTCTGTGATACAGGTGTCGAACACTCTGGAAGGTTGAAATGCCCTAGCGGAGATGAGAGTGGAACGATATTCTGCGGGAAATGTCGAGACAGGGACATCAATCTTCGCTGGATGAGGGCTGTCATCGCCTTGTGATTCCTTGTTCGTTGATACGGTGTCTGTGGCCTCAAGGGTGGGGGTGGGGGTCTTCTCAAAGCGCGTCTCTTTCAGAGTGACCGAATGATCTTCGCCACTTTCTTCAACTTTTCGGCTAAGACGTAATGAGTTTGTGAACTAAGGGGCCGATAACCATTACCTTACCGTTTCGGGGTTGGTGAGTTTTCCCGACTATCAGGACATAGCTCACGCTTTGCAAGTGGTGGACTAAATTTTACTAAGAGAGTGATCATGATCAGGAGAGGTTTCTCACCTTGAAAGTTGATATCCCACTGTCTCCGCCACCAGGCTCTCGGGATTATCCACAAATGGATTTTGTTGCCTGCAAACAACGAATGAGCGAAGTTGAAAAGACAAAGCCAATAAGGCATACACTTCATCTCGCACGATCTCTCCTTCGACTGGATCTGGGCCTAAATCACGTTCCTCTGAAATTGCGCGGTCCTCTTCGCCATCTGTATCACCTTCATCTTCCTTTGTTAAATCTTGGATGGCTGGTTCCTGTTTGTTGTCCGGCTCTTGTTCATCTTGATCTAGCTGAGTCATATCACTCTCCGAGAGAAGAGATATGTCCACGTCAACCTTTGCATCTCCTTCTAGGTCAACCGCATTGCCAGGATCTTTCCCTCCCCAAATGTCATCTTGACCACTTCGACTGGCCTTGGTTTCGAGATTGCCAGCCTGGACTGGCTTCTTCGCAGGCTTCCAAGTTTTGTATTTCTTTTCCCAGACCGCCTCTATGCTTTCGAAAGTTGTCATGACGAAACGCTCCCAGTCTGCAGTAGTGTCTTTCGTGGCGTTTGTGTGGGGTACTACCCTCTCTCTTTCGATACGCCGTGCAATCTCCTCCCACCATCGTGCTTCAGCAACCCATTCTCCCCCTTTCAAACGAGATGATTCACTTGGGTCCAGTGGAATCTCTGGTGACGGATCGAGCCCAAGAGATTCCCGATGCAATCGCTCATCCTCCCAAAGTTCGCGGACGCTTAGAACCAAAGGTTCAGAGGGCAAAGCTGGAGCTGGAATTTGAAGTTTGTGGTGAATATTTCTAGCTGCTAAGAGATGTCGATTGAGGATGTGAGGGGCGATTACATCAACTTCCAAGGGGAGGCGGGATTCCCGAAAGTAGGACGAAGGCAAGAATTTGACCGTCATGGCGGCATCTGCAGATAATCCCTGCTCTTCTTCTCCTTCTTCCTGAGCTTGTGCACACCTCTCTAGTGCATCCTCGATCTCCATGATTCCACAACCGTAAAGACCAAAGTCCGAAAGAAATTGGAGAATGTAACTGAGGTGACTCTCAAATACCCTGAAACGAGTACTCATAACTGAGCCTGACTGGAGGATAGTGGTGATTCGATTGACAAATGAGGGGTCGGATACCAATATCTTCAAGAATGGTGTATACGATGCGTGAAATCCATAGAAATGGGTGCCTTTTACGAGAATGATTGCACGAATGTATTGCGACTTTGGCGACTTCGGATTTCGCTTGAGAGAGAGTGCCACCGCATGATTAATAGAGCGAAGAAGCTTTGATGTGTAATTATTCACTAGGGTCTAGTTGTGAAGGTTTGAGGTATGAGAATGAAGAAAGACTTGCCATCGCGCGGCGTAAGCTTTCCAGTGTATTCCACATAAAAATAAGGATAGACTTGATGTACATGGACACACGCAGTCTGGCCAGTAGAGGAAAATCCAAATATTCGTAAAACCGGTACGCGAGGAAGAGAAGATTTATCGAGGTCGCCTGGAGTGATTAATGCATAGTCAATCTGGTTTATTCGCACTCGTAACTTTCCAGACAGCTGCGAAGATGAGCCCTGAGATTCCTCTTTTAAGGTTGAAGAATTCATTTAGAGCTAGTACACTATGTGGCAAGATGTTCACGAAGATAGCACATTAGCAAACTTGAAGTTGAAGGTCGAGGAGTCAACAAGCGAGAGTCGGTCGCGTTGGACGCGCATCCTGAGACCATCACCCGGCACATCGGTCCGGCAGGGTTTTTATACGGCTCGACGAAGTTGACTATCGAGAGTGCCATAAAGATACACTACTGGATTCATGCATATTGAGACATCTAGGGCACTGACTTTGACAAAGAGCCCTCTAGTCATTCACTGTCGACTGTCAAGACTTGTTGTCCAATCCAGAATTTCCCTGGCTCTAACTTGACAAATCCTCTCACGAAACCAGGTTCAACACAAATGTATCTCTTCCTAGAATCAGAAACTTTATCAGAACAGAGAAGCGCGGAGGCTAACAAGATTCTTACCATCCTTCAGCCTCCATATCTCCGATTTTGCTGCCTTCCTCTTGTGGATTCCAAATAACAACATCTTTAAGGTTCTTGGCCCTGATCTCAAGACCATGGCCTGGCCAGGTAACCTTGTAATGCAGGGAAGCATCTTCGTACACAGAATCGGTGGTCGTCTTGACATCGACCTGGTCGCGTGTCTCAGTTTTAGCATTAGCTTTCGCTTCTTCCGTCTTTTCTGTTTTATCGTAGTAGGAAAGCCCCTTGAGTGAAGACACCTTCACCTCATCAGAGGGCGCTCGGATATAGTTGTGAAGTAACGCCTGGAACTCAAGAGCCTCATGAGATGTGGGCGGATTGCCAACATGTATATCGGTACTGAGTTGCTGTTCTGCGAGGGTAACGACATAAGTCAGGGAGAAGGGCTTAGAGTAGATGCTCTTGATATGATCGTTGGGTTCCAAAGCTGTATAGCACGAACATCATGATTAAGAAAAGATTTTACAGCTTGTAAAATTAACTTACACAGTCTCACAGACACACCAGCTTGATTATCCATTATGATACTGTCAAACTTCCATGTTTCGCTCCTCGCAAAACCATGCTGAGCCAGTTTGGAGTGATCGGGATGGGAGGGAGGACCAAAGCAAGGAAAAACTACGGGAATTCCTCCGCGAATGGGCTTTGAACCATCTAAACTTGCCTTCGAAGAGACAAAAAGTCTTTCGGCACCGTTAACCTTCCAAGAAACCACAGTCACTCCGTAGAGTAGGATTTCTGCTGTTGACCCCTTGACGCAACTGTCAGCGCTTGACCTAACACAGAGAATCGCTGAAATATAAAACCTTTGGGTGAGTTAAAGTCACTTTTGTGGACGTATTTTCGACTGGCATATTTTCAAGTCAAAGGGCGAGATAATCGCTAACCCCTGTTTATATGGTCCCTGCGCGTGACGTCATTTTGCCCGCTGATGGCCATATAAAGCGACTCACCACTGCCGAGCTTTTTGTCAGACCTTTCCTCCGCGCTATCATCTTCAGCTCACCGTCCTTGTGTCTTACTCCGTGCAACGTGACCGATATCACCACCGTGTTCATCTTGAAAAATCGCCGTCAGCTCCAATACCAGATTGTCCATCTAAAATAATGAAACAGTGAACAAACATGATCCTGGCAACAAAGTGATTCAACTCGAGTGCAGAAATCTAGTCGATGATCCGTTAAGAGCTGGTTATTGCTCTGAGTGTACGAGACTAGTCGTCTTCGGCGACTAGCTGTCGGTGCTCGCCCTTATTACAAGGGAGCAATCTCCGGCTTAAAGGATCGATATTGCTACCATCACAAGTTCAATATTCGCAAGGTGGATCAGAGTAGCGATGTGCAAGGAAGGAAAGCGGCTGTACTGAGTGTAGCTGGCTACCTTCTATCTCCACTTTGGGGACCATCGCGTCTCTCCACCGCCATTTGTCGATTATACCAGCCGTGCATAGGACAACGCGATCTCAGTCACAGACACAGACCACATGATCTCATTCACGAGAAACAGACACGCAGACGCACAGACATAGATGCACAGATATACAGTACAGGCCATGACACACAGATCGAAGATACACAGATTGCAGATTGATGATGACGATCATATTGCCAAAGATATACGCTGCTATTTTGCCTTTGATCCTCTTCGGAGGAAGACCTCAACCTGAGGCTTCGGCCTTTTGGTTGACGGTTTTATTAGCGTGCACAACTCCTTGGGAGTTGTGGACGAGATTCGTTTATGACGGATCCCGCCCCGCGACATGCTCCTTGCATCGTTCTCGGCGCGCTGAATTTTTTTTTTGTTTTCCGTCTTCTTCGCGAAGACTTGTTGGACCAACCTTTAGACGTCTGCCATCTGTGAGCCCTTTCTTATACCTATGAAAGCTAAAAGTCTGATTCTTCACATACTCTCCTCAGATCCCTTGTACTGTACATAATTTTTTGCTCATTGTAGCACTATATATTGCTTGTAAACCAGACCTCTAAAATCTTTGTTTTTAAAGTACGAACGAAATGGGCAATTCTTTCTCACGCTGATGCCCTTCCGCTGACGCTGGCAAACTGATCATAACACGGTCGTAACTCGCAATCCTTGAACTCTACAAACCTCTAGAGCGTTTTAGTCACTTTTCGTTCAGATTTCTCCACTTAAACGTATAATATAACTCCCTAAATGTCGAATATGGAGCAGGGGTTTCAACCAGACGAAGTACGTTGCTTGTTTTCACTGCATCGTTGAAATACTTACGATGTTCCAACTCACAGATAGCTCCGATCGCAATTCTTATGGACGAACTGCGTTCAGAAGATGTGCAACTTCGTTTGAACGCGATTCATAGTATTCCAACTATCGCCCTTGCTCTTGGACCTGATCGTGCACGAGAGGAGCTAGTACCCTTCCTACAAGATTCCGTTGATGACGAGGATGAAGTTCTACTTGCTCTCGCCGAAGAGTTAGGCAAGCATTTTGAAGAATACATTGGTGGTGGTGAACACGCGCACATTATCCTTGGGCCTCTCGAAAATCTTTCCACTGTTGAGGAAACGCTCGTACGAGAGAAAGTATGTCATTCAAGGCGTGTTGTGATCTCTCTAACGGTTGAATATGATAACTAGGCTGCCGAGTCTATCACAAAAGTTGCTGCTGTCCTTTCCCAAGCCCAAATTGAACAACATTACATCCCTCTCCTCAAGCGTCTATCTCAAGGCGAATGGTTCACAGCACGAACGTCATCCGCAGCCCTTTATGCGGCTGTATATGCCAAGGTAACACCCGCGATCCAAGATGACCTCCGGAAGGGTTTCACATCTCTTGGATCGGACGACACACCAATGGTACGGCGTGCGGCAGCAAAGTGGCTTGGAGTGGGTCGTCAATGATATATTAATGGGAATCGAGACTTACAAAGAAACAACAGCCTCTATTGGAACATTTCTCGCCGCAACACATAATCTCAGATGGTCTCCCCATATATCGAAAACTTCAACAAGATGACCAGGACTCCGTCCGGCTGCTGACAGTCGAGGACCTGATCGTCATCGCGAAACAGCTATCACCTGCTGAAGTCAAGGAACAACTTCTTCGACAAATCAAGCAGAGCATAGGCGACAAGAGCTGGCGGGTCAGGTACATGGCCGCCCAACATTTCAACGAGGTACGGGGCGATCGATCGAGAAATGTTCCCACTAACGGTACCAATTTAGCTTGCTGAAGCTGTGGGCGTTGAAATCGTTCGCGAAGAACTCATTGGACAATATGTCCAACTCCTCAAGGATAACGAAGCGGAAGTGCGCTCAGCCTCTGCGAGTCAAATTCCAGGTGAATATCGTAAATCTATCTCAGACTTAGATTTTGATCCTGATGTTGCTTTTAGGTTTCTCGAAACTCCTGGACAAAGAAGTCATCCTTGCTCGGATCGTCCCTTGTGTCCGCGACCTGTCGCAAGACTCCTCACAACATGTTCGGGCTGCCCTGGCCAATCAAATCAATGGTCTTGCACCGTTACTCGGGAAGGAGCCGACAATCGAACACCTTCTACCCCTTTTCTTGCAGCTCCTCAAGGACGAGTTCCCCGAGGTGCGATTGAATATCATAAGCAAGTTAGAGACGGTCAACACTGGTTAGTCGCTTCAACGACATGTCTTCGCTGTGCCTAACAATTGGTGCAGTTATCGGGATCGAGCTCCTATCAGAAAGCCTTCTACCTGCCATAGTTGAACTTGCGGAAGACAAAGCATGGCGCGTTCGCCAAGCCATAATCGAATATATCCCTCTCCTCTCGAAGCAACTTGGCAAGCCGTTCTTCGATGAGCAGCTTGGGAATCTATGCATGTCGTGGCTGGGGGACACAGTTTACAGTATTCGCGAGGCTGCAACCGTTAACCTGAAAAATCTCACAGAGGTGTTTGGGGTCGAGTGGGCAAAAGTTGCGATCGTTCCAAAAGTCATGAGCATGGGATCGCACCCAAATTACTTATTCAGGATGACCACTGTTCAGGCCATTGCTGTGAGTGATTTTTGGTCTTGATATCATCTGTTTCTCACTGTGAGCATCTGCATACTGTCAGACGATCGTACCTGCTCTCAACGTGGAAATCATGCATTCTGATATTCTTGGCCCTCTGCTCGAATTGGCGAAAGATCCTATACCCAATATCCGCTTCAACGTAGCCAAAGCTTTGGAAGTCGTGGCGTCGACATTCAGTGGAACACCTGAAGGCCGGGCCCTCGTGCAAGACCGCGTTGTTCCAGCTCTTCAAATCCAGAAGAATGACTCTGATGCCGATGTTCGATACTTCGCGACTCGTGCACTGCAAAAGGCGATTTGATGATCAATTTTTAAGGTAACAGCAACCTTCATCTTGCATGATGGATGATGTTTTACAGGATGGCGGGCTACATCTTTTGAGAGATAGAAACCAACAAAGGTTACATTCACATTCACAAACTTTAGGAACTGTACAATTCAAATGCATAATTTCTTTAACTCTTGTTTCAAGGTGGTTGTACAGCTGTCATAAAGTACATTGGAAGTTTCTCGAAAACAAATCCGAACCAAATTCGAAAAGGACTAGTCCCGGCAGCGGTGCCGAACTTCTTGATATTCTTTTGCGAAGCTCGGTAACGATCTATCGCATTTTCTGTAAAGTTATGAAGAAAGCGCCGTGCCGTACCTATACCTTGCGCCCGCTCGTTCATGTAAGCTTGATGTTACATTCCTCGTCCGTGGATGTCAAATCGGGCGCAAGATGCGAAATGGAGCCGGGTTATCAAGCTTCT
Source organism: Crepidotus variabilis (assembly GCA_015657495.1). Taxonomy (NCBI): domain Eukaryota; kingdom Fungi; phylum Basidiomycota; class Agaricomycetes; order Agaricales; family Crepidotaceae; genus Crepidotus; species Crepidotus variabilis. Next base: position 77,897 of record MU157871.1, on the reverse strand, counting down.
AAAATAAGGATACAATCAAATGTTGCGGGCTGTGATTGCACCAATGCGGGCATGTCAGGTTCATGCTCAGGTCCGCATTTGATCATCACCATACAGAAGAGTCGTAAGTTTAGTCAAGTTCACTATGAATGTGCGTTTTCCATCGCCTGAAGACGTTGAGTTTTGGTAATTCATCTAATATGCTTCTAGTTACTTCACTGTAAATTTGGTGCTAATCGGAGGTGAATCAGGAGGTCATGACAAGACCAATAATGGCGCGCGTTTTAACAGGGTTGCTATGAGCAGAATTCGCACGGCGCGATCTTGTTTTTCAGATGGTAACTCCGATGACAGGGATCCCTGTGATCCAGTTCCCGGAGTACAAAAGCCGTCGTCTTCAGCTTGTTAACATCTTCACTTCTTTGTCTAGTTCCCCCCAGTCTTCTTGGCCAGTCCTCTCTGACCCCCTTCGCTCTTTTCCTCACCACATCCTTTTGATTAAGCCCACACGAGTCGACGCGACTTCTTCCACAATGCAGATCAAAACTCTCTTCGCTCTTCTTCTGACAGTCGTCCCAGTTGTTATGTCTACTGGCAGTAAAGACTGCGGCAAGAGTCAATTCTGGTAAGTCGACTTGCAGCTTGGCCGAAGAATATAATTAACTTGCCGTCTCTCAGGTACGACAAGAAAAGTTGCTGCTTGGATCAAGGAGGTCCCAGTAACCCTCCCGCTCCTCCCAAAGGCAACACATGCAACAACAACTCTGAATACTGGCATCACGAAAAGAGTTGCTGTGTCCCACGTTGCCCGGCAGGATGGACGTACGATTCCAACAAGCATGAGTGCAAGTGCCCGACGCCTCCGTCCCCGCCTTCGAATCCTCCCCACCCGTCCGGTCACCCCAGTAACAACAATAACAACAACAATAATCATAACGGCCATTCCTACAAGAAACGTTCCGCCAAATCTCGCTCGGAGATGTGCCCTCTCGATCTTTACGCTTGCCCTATTGCCGATGTTGCTGGGGACTTTGAATGTCTCGATACAACCCAGGATTTGGTCTCTTGCGGAGGATGTGCATCTGAAGGCAAAGGCCAAGATTGCACCAAGATTGACTTTGTCGACAATGTTGCTTGCGAAGCTAAAGCCTGCAAAGGTATGTCAAAACTTATATATCTTACTTAAGCTGTTTACTGAGAACATTGTCAGTCTATACTTGCGAAAGCGGATATAAACCCTCTGTGGATGGCAAGTTGTGCCAAGCTGTTTAATTGCCACATGCGACTACCTACATATATCCCTGACTTGCTCAACGTCTTGGCTTACCTCGCGGACAAATTATTTACTTTTATCTCGGTTCCTCATGCCACAGCCTACCTAATTATAGTAGACCGCTTTAGCTAGTAGCATCTGTGGATCGTCGTGGACTTGTCGAACTATTTATCGGACACTGCTTCTCTTCAAATCGTTCACGTAAAAGGGCGACCAATTGAGCCAATCCCTTCGCAAATTGATTCCAATTAGTTCGTGTCTCAAATGCTCCTCCCTGCTTGAAAATTTGAAGACGATATTTAATGTGAAACAAAGACCTGGGGCTAGGGCTTGATTCTTAGCTACATCGCCCGCCTGTGGGCAAACGAAATATCCGACGGAGCGGACCCCTTTGACACACGTCATCCTAAAAAGGCCAATGCGTGACCATAATTGGTAACCCGTCGATCATTACGCAAACGACGCACAAACAAACGACGCATATTAAAGTCCAGCACCTACCGAAGTTGCTCAAGTTCGTTCGTTTGCTTTTAACTTTCACCTCGCCCTCATTCCCGCCGTCTCGCTGGTACGATTATCACGGTACCGCCTTTCGTTTTACTTCTCTACTATTAGCGCCATCCTTGATTCTTGTGATATGTCCCTGCGAATCTGTCCAACCGCTTGGTGGCTCTTCGCCGTTGCTCTGGTGGCAACTCAGTACCTGGACTCCGCTACGCCGGCTGTAGCGAAACCAATACCGTTGCCTCTCCCACTGATCATGGCGGACTACACGCCTAGGCCGTTTCCTGCAAATCGCTCGATGGCGTTTTTCTCTCGCCACGATTCTGATCTGGGTCTCTCTTCTTGGTCGTCTGTCAACGCAACCTCGGATACTGGTTTTGAATTATCTCGACGAGACTCTATGACGGGACTGTTAAGCTCAGTGGAGGCTATGAATGGGAACGCCGACGAACTGAGTATGTTCTTTCCTCCGGTTCATTAGGCGTTTCTTGACAAGTTTGCCTGCAGAAACCCTTGCCGCTCAATCTGGCTCTGTGGATGACGACGATTACGATTATCAGAGAAACTGCGCGGCCGCTCTTACGTCTTTCAGTCAGAATATGGAAGGTTTTCAGCAAAACTTCGCAACAGAAAGCGCCTCTACTTCGGACAAAGGACATGGCCACTACACAAAGAACGAAGTTTTAGAAGACATGTTGAAGAAGTTGTACAACACTAATAAGGACCTCCTCGAGAGTGTAACGATTATTGTCAGCGGGGTTCCGGTAGTCGGACCGATCCTTGGGCCCAGTAGGTGGCATGTTCCTGTTGGGTTGAACCACGACTGATCAGAGTCTTGATAGTCATGTATCAAATCAAATGCATCATTATTGCCATCCAAGACGGCCTGGAAGACGCAACTGACGGTACTCTCAATGGTATTGAAAATATTCTAAAGCCATTTCTGCGTACCTGCCCGGCGAGCGAAATCTTGGATATCTGCCTTGGCTAAACAACACTATCTTCTAGTCTCACACCACTCTTTATTTCTCTTGTAGCAGGACTCTCTATCATACATCGCACGCACTGTATTTACTATGAATTTCTAATCCCTCATGATCTCCTATCTACATTACGCTGTTGTTGTACTTATGCATCCCGTACATCGGTTGTTTCGATTAAACGAGGTTGTATGAAAAAGCCATTGTGAGACCGCAAAAGAGAAGCGAATGCATGACGAGTCACGAAGGGAACGGAATTTACAACGAGCGGAGTGTGATGTGAGCATCTGGGACGCTATTCTGGCTAAAATCTGACAAGTTGAAAGATGCGGTAGGCAGTGCTGTTTTCAAATCATTGGATATACCCTTTTTTAGGGCGTAAATAAGCGCTCATGTGGCAGTGCCTATCGCTGTCTGGCTATCACCGAGTGACTATGCAGCTTTACTCAGCCACAATCATTTACACATGATCGTTTGAAAGCTTACCGCCGTTGGCGACGTCCTCAAGAACAGGTGAGCTCGGTCGTCGTCGGTCTGAGTAATTCCTGGAACTTATGCTTGGGTATAGGAAAACGACCGTAAAATACCATCATGGTAAGCCAAGCTTTCCCGAATCGTCGAGATAGGCAATGAAGATGAGCGGATGGGAAAGTGACAGTGGAGGCATCTGCGAGAGATTTGGCTGTCTAATGGCAGAGAATAGTGGAATTTACTAATCAAAATCTTACAGGCCGATAACTCAAGCCCAGTTACTCTCCGCACCCGAAAATTCATCACAAACCGCCTCCTCGCAAGGAGACAATTCGTCGTGGACGTCCTCCATCCTAATCGCCCTAATGTCTCTCGAGTAGATCTCGCCGAAAAGCTTGCTGCTCTATATAAAGCGGACAAAGGTCGCGTAGTTACATTCGGCCTACGGACACACTTTGGTGGTGGACGAAGCACGGGTTTCGCTCTGATTTACGATGACGAGGCATCGCAGAAGAAGTTCGAACCTAAATATCGTCTGATTCGGGTACGTTTGCCAGTTTAACTCCAACGGCCACGTCTGAATGATATGTCTACTACAGTCCGGGCTTGCTACAAAGACCGACAAGACTTCTCGCAAGCTTCGGAAGGAGCGCAAGAATCGTGCTAAGAAGGTTTGTTTGACGGACTCCCTTGAATTGCGTGAAACTGTCGCTAATATACTACTCTAGCTTCGCGGCACCAAAAAGTCCAAGGCGGCTGAGGCTCCCAAGAAGAAGTAAACGATACGAGTCGTTACTATTCGCCGTTCTGTATGCATATTATGGTTGTACAAGGATTCGCATGTCCTCTCCATTCAGCATTATTCATTTCGCTCGCTCATCCAATGTTAAACATGTCCCGCACTTGGTCTCCTAGCCAATCGTGAAAGTGGTGTATTATATCTGGGGTATAATAATGAAACTGAAGCAGACGTCTAAAAGCCCATCTTTTTGTGGATGATGTCAGGATCTTCTTGGTACTCCTCCGCGGACACCCACATCTGTGATCGAAAAGTTAACGTTGGACAATCACATAAGTAACCGGTGCTAACCTTTTTGAATGTACTAAGACCTGCCAAAATGGAGCCTCCAATCCAAGTCGAGTATTTCCGTTCGGGAGGAGCATAAATTTTAATCTTCACATCCTTTAGAGCCAGTTTTTTGACTTCGTTGAGTAACCGATCCCCAAAGCCTGCAGGAAAACTTCTCAATACCATTGAGACATGCATTTGGGAAGAAACAAACCTTTGCACAACGTACTTCCGCCACTCAACACAATATTGGAGAACAAACTCTTCCGAAGATCCAAATCCACTCTGTTGATTGAATCTACCACGACTTGGTGGACACCTGAATACTCTTGACCAATCAACTCAGGATTAAAAAGAATTTCAGGTGCCCTGAAACGTTCAGGACCGAGCTGAAGCAGGGAGAAGTGTTAGAGTTTCTATCTTGCACTTGCCAAAAATGAAATGGCGATACCTGCACAACGTTTCCATCAGGCAACCTAAAATCTTCCGTTCGTCCAACCGAGTCTTTTTCCTCCTTCGCAGGGTTCAGGGCGATGTAGCAACATTTCTCTTTAATTGTCCGGACGACTTCCCTTTCTGCTGTTGTGTGTAGATGATGTCCAGATTTTCGGAGAAGGAGTTGCAGATGATCGGTCACGTCTCTGATGCAAATTCAAAACACTAGGCCATGAGATAAGGGGAAAAGCACGATGAATGTGTTCATTTCACCTTCCTGCGACATCTATGCGACGAATAGCATGAGGCATCGAGAAACCCTCGAAGACGGGGACTGCATGAGTAACACCGTCCCCAGAATCGAGTACAATGCCTGTTGTTCGTCCAGAAGAGTATCTAAATGAGGGTGTTAATGAAACGAAAGGTTTTTTTCGGGAAATAGACCTTACAATGAGAGAACTGCCTGTACAGAAGTGAATAGGGCAGGAACATTGAAAGTATCGAAGAATATCTGTGCAGCTACATCTCTATTGCTCCGAGGATTCAGAGGGGCCTCGGTCAATAGCACTGGATGCTAATGAATACCACAGCGGTGAGAATGAGTCATTCAGTAATGAGGGAGGCATAGATGCAGGGCAGACCTACCTCCTCGCTCAGCGTTCCTAGCTCCTCCGCATAGACCCAATTCCATATCCGTTCCATGTCATCCCAGTCCGTTACGATTCCATGTTCCATCGGGTATTTTATCTTGAGTAGCCCGCGAAATTCTTGGGCACGTCTCCCGATAAAGACGTCTCCTTCCAAAGCGCCTGCCATGACGCGTACATGTTTCGGTCGTCCAACGCTGTGCAAAGCAAGGAGACGGCCAGGTCAACGACGTGTGTTTTCGAGGCAAGTCAGATGCCTGACCAGTGAGGACGCACAAAGAAGGAAAAAAGCATTTTGGATGATCTTGTCCTGCAAAACCAGCCTTAATCGTACCAGAACCCTAAGAGAGTCACGATAATTAGCGTTTGAGCTGGTGGATGCGACGTGGACCTACGTTGTCTATGACAACTGGCTGATTTGTGAGAACATCGTCATATTCTCCTGACATTTAAGTTTAACCGAGCCTCGGCGATTATCCAGCAGTTTGAAGGTGGAGTTCGTCGTCGGAGGTGTTCAGGGGGGAAGGACAAAGTCAACGACGCGTCGACAAGTTGAAGCTCAGCCAATGAATCTAGATTTGGCAATCACCTCCTCTGACCATGACACGCATATTGGTCCAAACTCTGTTCGTTATTCTAACTTTATCTGTGAGTTTTAATATCACACATGCGAATTTATCTGAATCTAACTGGCGGCTAGATATCTGTACAAGCTGCTCTCAAGAAATGGGAAGCGAAAAGCTTCTGCAAATGTTTGCCAACCTATGTTCAGACAACACATCGCTAGTGCTGACTTGATCTGACTTGGCAGGCATTTGTTTCGGCTCTAACAATGTTATTCTACCTCTGACGAGTCCAGACAACCCTTCTCAACCTTGTCTATCATGCACGAAGCAGTGGTGTTTAAATCAGAACCTACCTATCTGTGCTGGGGCGTCATTGGGAGATACAAATCCTGATACCGCAACCGGGAAGGAAGGAGACGTTGAAGCTAGATGTTTTCGTATGTATCCAGCCAACTAACATCGCTTTCTCTTAACTTAAGCATCACACTTCAGAACGGGACTCTCCAAGAGATCAACTGGTGGTGACATTATTTCTACTCACAGTCTTTGGACTATTGATTGGCGCTGGTATCAAGAATCGCATGTTAAAAGCAGGAATGGTGGGCAGTATCTTTCCTTGGAGTCGCCGAGAAAACACTGAAGTACGATGGTGGGAGGTGCGTTGTTGTGAAGTCTACTTATCCCAGAGCTGAACACCATTCATCATGTAGCCTTGGATTCCTCAAAGAGAAGAGAGTGACGCACCTCTTGGGCTTGCGGTATTTGGTCGTAGTGCAACATTCCGGGAGGGTAGAGAAGGGTACTCACAGGTTCAGGAACGTTAGAGATTGTATATTACCGTACTTTTTATTCTGCCGCTGTATCAAGCGAAGTCACATGGAACATGATATGGGCCGGTATTATTGGAGGCGCTTGGCGATTCTCTTGCTCAGCAACCAACATATGGGCAACCTCTGTTCCAAGTCCTTGAACCACGAAGGTGGTCATGTCATCCTAAGTTCGGAAACCTCTGGGGGAAACGCTGCTAGATCCCAGGGCGCTTCCGCACCCCCGAATCCTCGCGCCGCAGCGGCGGAAGCAGCAGAGCGAAGGATCAAGGCAGTAAATATCTCTTACTCTGATTCCAGTGTCTTCTGCTCTCTAACCGCAATGGATTCGATAGGCGCAAACAAGGGGAATTCATGGGTCCAACCCCAACCGTGGAAAGCTGTCCGACCAGTTGGCGAAGCAGAATAGTTCAAAAGTAAGTCCAGAAGAACAAATACCAGAGCGACTTGTTGTGAGTGTTTTCAACGTGTTGATGTGTCATGGTCGCACTGATTTCGTGACCTTCAACCATGCCCCGCAGTACGACTGATATCGATTTCCTCCGGCGCATGTTTCGTGTCAGCGGGGCGGAGCATGAGGACTGTAGACTGCTTCGGGTGTCGTTGTTTCTTCGTCAGTCAAGATCCAAATCTAAGGCGGTTGCCGGGTCTTTTCTCCTAATATCAGATAATTCCCAACAAATTCAAGGGGACCTCTGCCTCACTCGTTACACGTTTCTGCCACTCCTGATGATAAGAACAGTGCGGTCAATTTGGTTTCTTCGACTATCTCGATCGGGTGGGGAATCCCATTCAATGCGTTCCTTGAACAATTGGCAATGCTTATAGATACCTCTACGAGATGGTGCTTCCAGTATTCACTAAAAAGAAATAAGCTGGTGGATTCTACTTCATCCGAATCGAAACTTCGCAGTATGATAAGCACTGACGCCCAGGTAACGCTAGTCAATTTCAGTTGAGTGAAATCACCGCAGCCACATTTATTGCCGGAAGACCGGGGCCGGCGACTTGCCTTGTACGGCCTGGACACACAATTGGTTCTTACCACCACCATGCTTTTCTAGCTCATCCGCCTTTTCTCTATTTTGAAGTGCATAAGTGTAAAGACCTTGGGTAGTCTCTTTTTTGACAGCCGCCTGCTATCAGCTGGGATTAGCCGCTTCATGGCAGGCGAGTTGTCCGGCAAAGCAACCCGCCACGTTGAAAGCTCAGATCTGCGCAAGCTCTTCTATGATTACTCCAACAAAGGGTCCACAAAACTGGGGAAAAGTTCTCTGGAAACAACAAAAATATCCAGATAACTATGTCCCACCCAGACTCTTTCTCGCTTCTTTACAAAGAAATCGTTCGTGACGAGTTACCCGGGAGAGTATTCAAACATGTTTGTTGATTTGCCTCGGTTTTGTAGCCAATTTCCGACCCTATACCTACTGGCCACTCGTTATTCTATCCTGTTCGATCACTCAACACCTCGCGACTATTTTCATCTTCCTCTCAGTCTTTGTTAGGCTAAAGGAAAATCGGTTGGACCCTCGATCTCTTGTGTGGCTCACCGTGATTCTATTCTTCATCGGATATGGCACTTGGAATGCTCTTCATAGCCAACAGAATGGCTCTGACAATATGACGAATCGTAAGTTGTGACTATTTCATTGTGATAGCCATGGTGATAACTAAATCGTTCGCAGACCTCAAAGTGATGAAGTCGTCCATTATGATGTTTCTCGCACTCATGTCCCTCTCTCCGGTTTTACGAACACTGACGGCGGCGACTTCCTCGGACTCTGTTTGGGCAATTTCTGCCGGTTTATTCATCTTGAACGCCCTGTTGGCAGACTATACAGCAACGCAGCCTGCAAACATACATGAAGGGTAAAAGCGTGTTCATGTCTTATGTCCGATATTCGCTGATGTGCCTGGCACTAGGATCTCATCAGTATTTTCAATGAACGCGGCAGTTTCTGCTTCTGTCGTTCTCGCATCTCGCCTACCAACCGACGTCTCTGTATTCTCGCTTATGTTGTTCTCTATCCAATCTTTTGCTTTGTATCCCATGCTACGTCACCGTCTTCAAGTCAGTCGATCCTTCTTTGGGATGTGATATGCGATTGACTCGTGTTGGTTAGGCATCTCCGATCGCTATTTGGCTTCTTGTCACAACAACCCTATGGATATCCTCTGTATGGCTCATGGCCGATCTCTCACGTACCATAATGTGGTTGTTTTGCTTCATTCTTTTTTTCGTGACCCTGATCGCACCTGCCGTATTGATATGGGCGCAAAGATACAAGAAGTAAGTGGAGTTCATGTTTCGAAGGACACTGGTGATAACGGTTTCAAATAGCATTATCCGAGGCCCATGGGATGTAGCAGTTCCCAAGGTGAACGAGTAAAGCGATATACACGCCGTCTTTGCCATTGGATATTTGCAATAGCTAGGATAAACAAGGAAAGCATAAACAGTAGCAGTAAATAGCAGTAATAATCCTAGAAAAGCATGTGTGGAAGGAGCTGAAAGCTTAAAGAAAGCAGTACGACAAGAGGGATATACTACAAGATGGAAGGAAATGATACATGCGGTATAGGCCAATGGAGTGTTTTTACTAGCGGCCAAAGATTCTATGTTAGTGTTGCTAGACCAAGACATAGGTTATAGATACAAAGTCCTTTCTGTGAAATCTAGGGAAAGAGGAACATACAATGTCATATCATGGGGTTGCCATATCGTCTTCGTCTTGGTGTGATCCTTGAGCTCCGGCAGAAGTGCCAAGTCCTCGTGCTTCAAGGACGTTGATGGCTACCTTAGCGGCTCCGTCGGTGTCTTTCTTGGGCTTTGTTCGCGTACGCCGGAGTGCTCCAAATGACTGCGCCTTGATCACAGCGACGGTGCAAGAAATCGGCGCAGGGCCGGGAGATGGAGAACGCGCATAGGGATGAGCGATATTTCGACGTGCCGCTCGGTTGCGAGGCGTATAGTTGTCCTCTTCGTATTGAGATATAGGTCCGCCATGTTGAAGGGCTGGTGGTTGATCGACGGGTCTCCGAACAAGACGATAGTTAGATTGAGGTTGGAATGAAATATCAGCCGTCCCTCCATGCAGAGTTACCTCTGGACATGTTTGAAGAGATTGCCGTCGATAGTCGAACTCTGGACGATCCTGTCCTACTGAAGGATCTTGAAATGCGAAAGGAAATGATGACGTCAGAGGGAGAGAAGTGGACGAGCCAGTAGAATTGGGCGACATGGAACGGCTGTTGGAGGCACTGTCGGGCACGGTTTGGTAACGCTCGCCGTTTGGGAAGATATATGGAGCGTTATCAAGCACATTGTCGAGAGCAACTTTGCGTTCGTCAGGCGGAAAGCGTGTAGGATAGCCAGCCATCACTGTCGAAGCCGTCAGGGCGGGGGACTCCACATACGGCGACTGAGAGTGTGAGGCAATGGGCTCGGCACCTGTAAGCCCAGATGCCAATGGAGCAGCTACTTGCCAACGCTCATCGCGTGGTGAGCCTTGTAGCGGATAGGAATAACCATTGAATTTCCCGCCTCGATGCTCGGGCGGACCTGAAGTATCATGACCGCTCTCTTGGCCAGTAAAAGGAACGGTTCCTTGGTAGCTGGCAAAGCCGTCAGGGCCAGCTACAAAGGGTGGAATGTCTGTCGGATCTGCAGCTCTGTAAGTACCGTTGCTATTGAAAGGCTCAGAATGCTGTAGAAGCGTCGATGAATGTGATGAAGGGGTGCTTGTGTAGGGCGATGGCATTTGAGATGGGGTCGCTTGGTCGACATCTAGCGCTTGACTATTCTTTCTTGAATGCGCGGCAGTCTTCCAATATCTTTCGCGCTCTCTGCTCTCGTATCTTAGCCGAGTTAGCTCCTGGCGCAACTCCATATTCTCTGTGCGACTCTCTCGACATGAATCCTGAAGTTGTAAAACGACAGACTCGAGATTGGTCACTAGATCGGAGCCAGGTCAAGGGCGATAACATTGAGAACAGGATCAATAGTACCTGTCTCCTCTAGCGTAGTAATGTAGTTCTGTCGCCGCTGCCGAAAAGCAGCCTGAGCGTCTGCGTTCTTTTTCTTTCGCATTGCGTCGTTGGGGTCGTTTGGATCACCGTCATTTGCACTATTTTGCGCATTTTTTGACTTTTTATGATTTGGAGTGAGTGGAGAGGAGTTTGAAGTTGACTTTGGCATGGAGAAGTACTGAAGCAAGAAGAACGAAAAAATCGAGGTTTAAGATGCCATGGAAAAAGAATTCGAATCAGGGGACACGAGGAGAACTGTCCGCGGCCCTGTAAGTCAGTGGTTCCCCTTAGCCGATGTTGTGGACACTTTAAGTTTGGCCTGAAGGGTTGCGGCGCTCACGCTCTGACAGCAGCAGTTTCTCGAAGATTGTATGTATGGGGTCCTAAGGATATTCAAAGCTTCTCTCCTCTCAGATTTTTTATCTCCATTCAGCATTTCTCCCCCTTTCTTAATCTAAACCGCACTCACTGCCCGCCACTCATACAAATTCATACAACGTTTTAATCGAGCTCTGACGCCCGGCAAACAATTAATATTCAAGTCCTTCAAGGGTTCCTGTTGATTGGCTTGGTCACGGCCATGCGCCTGCGTTCTCACCGCAATATCCGTTCCCCCATGTTTTTATTGCCATATCAAGTTAGAAGGCGACCCGGGTGCAAATTAGGACGAACCCATCCTTTGATCGCTCGTATCCGGTCCCCAAACTCGCAAATGAAACCCGTCGAGGCAGGAAACGGCATGCCTCCGGTCGCGGTCCGAATCTTAATCTGCTCTATCATCATCCGCAACTTCCATATCCTCAGCGTCGCCTTCCAAATCAAATGATTCCAAGCTTGTCCCTGTGCTATCCAGGACACAGGCAACTCTACGACCTATTCTGCCGTTTAGAGCCAGCGACACACCACCATTTTGGCAATGAGATAGCATGCGTCGTCGGTTAATCGGCACTTTTGTTGAAGCTACCTGCAAGTCGGTTGGAGCTAAATCAGATCCATGCCGGCTGCAACGATGATACCTTCCTTACCTGGCCTGTCTTCCACAACTCCAAAGACAGTTGCATCAAATCTTCGCGGGCGGAGCCATTTACGTAGAGGTCGTATGACAAAGTGTGATATTCCGTTTCGTTGTAATCCAGCATTCCAATGAACGCTTGGGTTGTTTGTCGCTTGAGTACCAAGAAGCGTAGGTCAAGTTAGAAACAACGTACTTTCGCCCTTCCGAAGTCGATAGACAATAACGGCTGATTCATCGTCGAAAAAGTGGGCATCTAGGATGTCCATACCGCAGTCTTCTAAGCTTTCACCTTCTTCGGGAATGTAGCACTCTAGAACCGAGATGCCTATTTCAGCTGGCACATCCTTGGACTCAAAGGGCACACGAAGCTTCGCTAAAAGTAGTCCTGGAGACTTTTAATATGTGAAGATCGAGAACTATAGGCGTTTCTGAACTCACTTGTAACATCTTCTGTAGGAAAATGGACCATCAAGTGTTGGAAATAATCCCCTCCCTACATCGATCAGGTCAGTGCACAGAGAAACAGACAATGGACAGCAAACCTCGTGGAAAGTAATGCGCTCTCGGAATGGAAACGCTGACGCTTGCTGGACCAGACGCTCTTCCTCCATTATCCGCTGGGAATGTACCTCAGGTTTGGATGAAACTACAACGCAGCGAGATGCTGCTCCGGCTGCATGGCCAAAGATTTGTTGGCACCTATCAGTTAGTTCCTGAACCAAAGCTTCGAGATTTCTGTCGAGATGCCCGAGATCGTTCTCTGTGACAGTCTGAACTGAAGGTAAATATTGTGTCGTACCAATAATGTCAATCTACACACCATCTGCCAGGCCGTCTGAGTGGGGTTCCTGAGGACTTCATGAGCATTTACAACTGCTTGCGCAAGGGAAATGTCTGTCGTTTCGGGTATGTTCAGATCTGACGTGGTTAGATTTGGTGTAGGACCAGTAAACCAGCCATCAAGAGAATTGTTGAGCAGGCCTGAGCGGAAATAATGGCTGACTTCTAGTATATCGTGGCGAGGAGTATTGAGCTCGTTGGGAAGAACAATGTTATTAACCTCTGACGGGAAGTGTTTCGTGACTAGAAATAGAAGAAGGGAACTGCTCCATACCGAAATGAAGCCAGTAACCAAATTCTCTGTAACGGGTTAATTCCTTCCGGGCTTCGCTTGCGAGCCAACTTGAGATCACGACACCACACCCTGCAAGATCCCGGGCAGCGTGCAAATCTTCTGCTTTTAGATCGAACACAGAGAAATGTGGCCTTGAACGTGTCAGAATTAGATCTGAAGGTAGTAAGATAAAATGTTACAGTTTTGACCATCCACACAATTCATCCATCACAAGAAACAAACGCTGAAATGCGCTCGCGCAGCGCTTTTCGCCAAAGTCACGCAATTTGACCAAAGCTTCAATCAGCGTTGACTCCCATTTTTGAAGGCCCTGTTGGGATCCGTGATTACTCGCTTTGAGTTGAGATGAAATTTTGCCTACCCTATCGCTCATATCTTGCCCACTTCCGAGGAAATCCGTCAGCGCTTCAGAGCACCGTCCAGTTGTGAGAAGAGAGGTTAGATCAAGGATAGGATCATAATCCGCCTCTGGAAAAGTACGGGTTGGATCAATTCTCTCGGATGCGAAAGGCTCTTCACCCACCAGCTGAGAATTCCTTTTGCTTCGCCTCGAGGGCTTTTACCCACTTTGGCCCGAGTTCCCGTGCTCCAGTTTGAGTATCCGACCCAAACCAAACTTCACGCATTTCCTTTACGACTCGCATGATATACCAAGTAAGCTCTCGAGCCGTTGATGACAAATTCGCCAAGTCTCGCGCATTCCTTGAGGACAGTAGAGGCATGTGGACTACGACCGGAGCGAGCTGTGTATAGGAGTTAAACTCTGTTTGGAAATGTGGTTGCCCAACAAACGAGTAGGTTGCGGGATGCTTCGTGAGCTCGGAGAAATCACATTTGGAACCAGCGAAAGTCACACCGAGAGGGAAAATGCCGTCAAGAAAAGGGAAGATATTGCCCGTTGTATCCATCGCAATAAGAATGGTTTTTGTAGTCAATGTGTCCATTGCGTCCAACTCTGCTTTCTCCAAAGTTGATTTACTGTATGAAGCCGTGCTAATAGATGCGGTGATGTGATCTGGAGCTAACGTTGGCCATCTTTCAATAACTTCAGGCAGCCCAGTAGGTTTTCGAGAGCGATTTTGTGATCCTTGAAATGCGAAGACGTCGGTTGCTCTTCATGCCACAATCAAGACGACAGAGTGATGATGATGATTGAATAACGCACGCTTGTGAGCCATCATTTTCATCAGGGAGGTGATCAAGTAGTGGAAGGATTTTTAACATAGAATGAGCTGATCCAGTCTAGGAGAGGTACAGCATCCAGAGCGCGATTGAAGAAAAAAGACATACAATGATTTGGTTTCTTTTGAAAATGTCGGGTATGTTGGAGCTATTCGACGGATTGTCGTCCTTAAACCACCATATGCCAGAGAGTTGAACGGTTTCAGCTTTATGAATCACAGTGAGCACTTGAAGCCTGTGTCCATCTTGTATCGAGTAAAGAGCGACACTGGGCGGGTCGCGTGCTACAGCAATGCTTTGCCCTAGGTAGTTTCAACAGAATTCTCGCAATAGAGTTCTTGAAACATACCATCGGGGCTCCAGGCCATGGCCACAGCAAGTGCACTGACGTTTGCATCTCCAACATCAACCTCCCATTTTTTGCTGCCCTGGTTGAGGCTCCATAAAGACATTCGGTCACTCCCACCCAGTCTGGAGAACAAGATGATGAGGTCTTTGTCCGGGCAGCACGAATTGGCATAAGCGCGGCTCTGAGCTGCCAAGCGCGCAGTGGCTAGAGAAGCAAAAGCGTTGGTGGACATGGAGAAGCTTTCGACGTCCTGCAAGCAGATGATACCAAGATGTTATGTAGTAGTAGGTAGGAGCTCTTGTTATAGAGTTGCGAAGACGCCAATCATCGTAGTGGTTCAAGTCAAACATCTATAACAAATCAAAGCAGTTACGATACATTTGCAAAGTCAGGAGAAACTGATCTATCCTATATCTATGTCCAAGTTTGGGCGAGCTCCACAACAATGTCAACAAATAAATCTGCGAATATTCGAAAGGTTATGAAAATGAAAATCAGTTTAAGTTATAGGGTATAAAGTACACATTATGAACAGCATATGCAACGATGAGCAGTAGATAGCAGCGGTCAGATTGTAGTATTTTCCAGTTTCACGAGTGCAAGATGTCGAGGATCGAAGTATAAAAAGTGTTTCTCCGTTAATATCACCTAAAGAAAAAATTACGCAGGCCGCTCGTGTCTTTATGAGTGCCCGGTACAAGAGGCTGAGTGTCCTCATAGTACTCGTCCTGGGCATTAAGTCGAGACTCTTGCATCTTTAAAGACGTGTTAATGTAATGTGCTTCGAGTTTTAAAGATAACTAACCTCCGCGCTCATAACTGGACGCTTGACAAATAACTCCGCGATAGCAGGCCGCTCCGGGAAATCATAGTCGTCAGAATTTCGACACTGCGCCTGACTTTGGGAAACAGTGCAGGTAAAACGTCCCATCATGTTGAATTTGCCCCAGTGGATCATCGATGGATCGCCGTCTTTATGGTCTTTATTCCCAACGTCTGTCTTGATGAGGTCTTGGATGTGGACTTCCCTGCACACAAGTGTTATAACAAGAATCGGGCAGTCGGTGAAAAGTACTGACAACGCGGGTATACAGCCGCCTTTGGAGTTTCGCAAGGCCATTCGGTACGCACGATGTGATCGAATCTGTCGAAGTAATACATCCCAGGACATTAAATTCTTCGAGGCCTCTGGGGCCTTTTGCTTAAATGCCTCTAGAGTGGCGTTATCCGCTGCAATGTTAATGCCAGCGACGAAGGCCCGCAATCCAGAATAGTTATTCATCAGTCGGATTCTGTATGCGATATCGACAAATTTCTCAATTTGTCGAGCGCGAGCGCGTGGACGGTCGTGGCAGAGAATGAGGGAAACTACCCTGCGGCAATATGTCAGCGGTAATCCACCTAGACAGTGAAAGCGACATGCCAGTCGGCAAGGTGATTCGCCATAGCGTTATACGCTGCGATTGGATCGCCCTCCGCTTTTTTTGAGACAAAAGTAAACTGCAACCAATCGCGAGGCCTGATGATCAAGAACTTCCTTGCGCACTGCCTGGTGATTTCTTGAGCAATTTCCTCTGAGTCCATACTCTGCACTTCTGAAGCGAGCTTCACGAGGTCTCTAAGAAGTTGTTTCGGGGACGGTTCTTGCGAGGCTGGGTTGGGTAAGGGCGAAAGGACCGCCTTGGGAAGGGGTAGGCTTGGTTTGCGTTCCCGCGATGGAAAAGCAACCTTTGTGCTGGAGGATGCTTCGGTAAAGTTAAGACTGAGTTCTGATTCTAGCTCTTCCGACTCGGGGCGTACGCCTTCTTCTTCGTCCTCCGTATAATCATCGCTATCAGCATCTGACATCTCAGCTTGCAAGGCCCACTCAGTGTCTTCTTCACGGAGGCTTGGAAGCTGTTCGAGGAAAGGTAAAAAATCCGAGCCATAGTGAAGAAGGTGGGTTTTTGAGATAATTGACTTGATAAGCGCGTTCAGAGCGCCCAGCGTGCCCTTCACCGCGAAGTCATTCGGATAGTCTCGAATCCAAGTTTGCAATAAATGGCAGATCCTGAAGAGAGAAAATTCAACAATGAGTTGTGTAAAGGGCGTCGAAGGAGTACCTCATTTGAGCAAAACTGGCGAACATGGGGTCCCCGCATGGACTATCTAATTGCCTCATACGCTTTTGCATAGCCAGAAGTAAGCTTCGCGGTGTTGCAAATTTTCGATAAGTGAGCAAGAAGTGAGTAGAGTATGTGGGATCTGATAACAATTCCCTTTCAATTTCGCATGGTTAGTTAAACACCAGATGCAAGACTCACCATCGCCACTTATCGCAAGGAAAAGTAGCTTGTCCAACAAATCATCTAGCTTTGCCCATTGCACATATTTCCTAATTGAAAAGTTGAGTTGGACATGCAATCGTGAATAGAGTTAATACAAACGGTTCTTTTCTGCCACCATTCTTTGAATCCTCCGCGGCTTGATGAAAGTTATCGTCGTGGGCTCCAGGGGACTGCTCCAGCTCATTGCGCCCTTCTTCCGATTCAAAGGACTCAAATGTCTGCATACTTTCAATAGCCATGGACGAGCCAACATCGGTAAAGTCTTCAATTGAATGCGTCGGCAATTCGCCCATGAATGTTTGAGGTAAGGTTCGTTCTGGCATAGTAAGAGATGGGAAAGCGGGGGTAAAATCAGACGGTCTATGATCGAATGGCAATTCTGGCAAGGGAGGGGGCGTTGTACGGCTAGGTTTGGCCAACAATGAAGTTTCCGGAACTTTGGATGTGAGACGAGCATCTTCGCCTGATAATATGTCGGGAATAGCTTGAAGTCCAGGATCGCCGTTAGAAGAATGGAGATCTAAGGGCTTGGTAGATGAAGGTGGATGTGATGACGTTGATGGGGAAGCAGTTGAACCTGGCCAGTCTTTTTCAAGCGGGTCTGACTTTGGAAGAATTGCTGGTGATGCGGGATTCCCAGTACCAGGAGTCGAGGCTGAAATGAGGTTAGAAAAAACTATTGATAGGGCAACAGATGTAAATTCACTCTGCTTTCTTTGCCGGAAAATCGCTTTCAAAATAAAGTCGAAAGACTTGCTCATTTTTTCCTTCAGATTACTGTCTGTCACAGAAACTTGGATGAGACCGGTGTCATACGGCCTTAACATCGCCAGAGCATCAGCTGGGTTGACCTCTTCTTGGTCTGCTAGGTCGGTCTTACAGCCTAGGACAAGGACTGGGAGGTTCATGGCTCTGTATCCCTCTGTGAAACTTTAGCAAGGCAGGCCAAACTAGAAGAAGATTGTTCACTTACTCACTAGCCCTTCAATAGGTAAGTATGAACTTCTCTTAGAGGAGTCGAAACACAAAATAACCCCATCTATTGGAGGCAATGCGGAAGGCCATACCGGAGGACCAGTGACAGTACTTGATACTTCAGCCTTGATAACTTGAAGACTGTGAGGGACACCGAGCTGCTGGTCGATGGCAACTTCTCCCCATCTGCGTACGTCTAAGAAACAGAGGTTTAATTTTTAAAAAATTGGTTGAAAGACAAGAAATCTAGACTGACACTGTGGATATTCCGGAATCACGGAAGGTTCGCTGAGTGCGTAGGGAGAGAGCCCTTTGCGAATAACTGTAGTCTTTCCGCAACCTCTGGTACCAAGAACGACTAACACCACTTCTCGATTGCGCTTGACACGAATGAGCACTTCGCAAGGCCAAGGAAAAAGAATACTAACTGGAAGAGATACTTGGGTATCAATGACAATTCTCTTGAGTGGGTTTGAATGCACGTGGTTCATACTGCCACTTCGACTCCGACTCGAACCCAACTTGAATGAAGAAGGTCGGGATGACGAGGGTGGTATGCTCTCGCTGATGCCAGGTGCTGAAGCTGTTGTTGAAATGCTATTGTTATGCGAGCGCGATGGGAGAGGCAAGTCCCCTGCTCGTATAGAAGACTTAGGCGGTTCATGAACTTTGAGCGACGCGCGACGATAGCGCTCCGTCGCAGCAGCGCTAAGAGGGTCGTAACGATCTCCATCAGCGTCCATGGGTCGAGCCACTGGGTGGTCAACAGAACTCAGACTTTCTCCTCTATGACGAGATATCCATGGTTGTCGAGACAAATGCTGCTCTACCGGCGTTCTTGGTGAGTCAAGTTGTCGAGAAGAATTATACTGAGCAAAAGAATCGACTGAAATGGATTTTCTGAGCGACTGAGGCGGTGCCAATGTCGAGGACGGCGGTCCTAGTCTCGTCAGAGAGACAAAATCGGCGTCCTCGTCGTCGTCTGGAGATGTCCTGGCCGTTGCAAACGACTCTGCGAAAGATGGAGCTGGCGACCTCAGAATATTTGCGCGCTTCATTCTGAGCTGGTACAAGACAAAGGATCGACGCCCAGATTATGTAACTCTCTCCTTGACAAGTGATGCCACCAACAGTGGCTCTAAATTTGAAAGATCCTCCTCTGAATTTTCTTGTTTATCAACACTGGATCGAAATACAAGGTTAGAAAGTCAAGGTCGCAGGAATCCTAGTTCTACCAAATCAAAGACATCATTACTTTTTAGGGCCCGGGCACCGGCGAAAGACCTCGATATCGAAACCAATCAAACAGGGCGAACTGGTGATTACAGCTCATTTTTTGCTCACGTTGAGCAACTTAGTCTGAGTTTTTAGGTAGAAGTGGATACCATAGAGGGTTTGGGCCTCCTTATGCTGCGTTCTCCTCGACTATCGCTGTCTCATATACACTGTACAAAGAAATTCTAGAAAGCGTTTATATGAAAATTTTGATGGAAATACCAATCTTAGCGATCGGGTGATTGAAGCTCCAATCTCAATTGTAATTCAAGAACCCTTACTTCATGCCCAGCTCTCCGACCAAGCGAAAGTCAAGCCAGAATTCTCCTCTTCAAACAGTCCCTCAACATAGCCCAGCTTCCTGAGCGATATCAAGTGACGTTTAATGTCGCAGTGACGGATAGTCGTCCTAGCATTCCACCGTTGAAAGCGTTGTATAAAGATGTCTTAGGGGAGGAAGTCAACGGAAAAGCAATCGCATGGCCTACAAATAGAAGTTGTTAAATAAAATGAACAGGTTAAACGTACCTAAGTAAATAGATAGTCCATGTAAAATTATTTCCTTGCTCATACACAGAGTACTATCAGTCCTGTATTGGTTCATGCTTTTACCCTCATCCCCCTGACAAAGCTGCTTCCTGTGGGTGAATTGTGGTTGCGCCAAGAGAAGCCGACTCTCACCTTCAACAAAACTCCCATGCCCACAATCCTCTTGACAAACGATGATGGGCCTCCAAATCCAAAGGATTCACCCTTTATCCTTGGACTATACCGTCACTTGACAAAAAAACTTGGATGGGATGTTAAGGTTGTCATTCCCAATGCGCAGAAATCATGGATAGGCAAAGCTTTTCATATCAAAGATATCACGAAGGGCAACTACTTTTATCCGAAGGAAAGCGGGGAAGGAGAAGTGAGTCTAGTTTCTAGACCCCTCAAGGATGGAGAGCTGGTACGATGATTCCTGAATCTTGAAGAACTCCTTTGCTAAACTATGATAGGCAGAGTGGATTCTCTTGGATGGCGTACGGCTCCAGACTTCCTACATTTGTCCAATCCTCACCTTTCGGCCCAATCATAGACACCAGCTACCTGCGCGAACATCGCTCTGCATAATTTATTTCCGGGAAAAATAGATCTTGTGGTGAATAATTTGAGCTCTTCCATCCTTCAGAAACACTTATGTTCATACAATTGTTCAGATATCAGGCCCAAACTATGGCCGCAACACTTCAGGCATGTTTTCTGGTGTTCGAAATTCCCAAATTTCCTGACCAATATTGCAGCCGCATTCGCACTATCTTCTGGAACTGTTGGTGCTGCCATGTCTGCTGCTCTATCCGGTGTACGAGCAATCGCTGTTTCTTACGGGATTGTGGAGAATCCGCCTCCCATGGTTTACAACGACCCGGCTCAAAAACTCGCGACGGAAATAATCAAACACCTTTGGGAGAATTGGGGCTCAGATGACCTGGGGCTGAGAAATGGCGAGATTGATATTTATAACATCAATATTCCTCTTATTGGGCAACTCCTGTCGGAAGAAGGGCCGAAGATTTATTGGACTAACCTGTGGAGGAACTCGTACGGCAGACTATTCAAAAGTGTCGCCGGATCTAACAATCCGAAGGATCAGGTTGTGAAAGCCCCAGGGCCAGACGCTTCTTCGAGGGCCACTGAGACTATGTCTCAAGCATCTTCTCCATTGAATACACCAGAGACGGGTGATTTGGTTTTCAAATGGTCTCCGGACATGGCTGGACTCATCTGGCCCGATCCAAGTAACCTTCCTGTAAGCTCAGACGGATGGGCAATCCACCACGGACATGTCAGCGTGACACCTCTCAGGGCAACATTTGCAGAGCCCGAAGCCCAGGTACCCTTTGACAAAGGACAGTTAATGTGGAAAATGAAGTTGTAGAGGGCATGCTGTAACAGCCGTTTGCATATCGATAGTCGGATTCTCATTTTGCAGTACTCAAGATTTTTGTTTACAAAATGTGTCGAAGTGGGGCGTATAAACAAGAAAGTGAGAGAAACTAAACCATTTTCGGAAAGATTACCTCCTAAAGCGGGTGCCCCACGACGATCTGTCAAGAATTTTGTTTATAAGCTCCAAATTCACAAACAAGTTTTCTAAGCTTCGAAAAATCGAAATCCGACTATCGATTTGCAAAGGGCTGAAATATGTATAAATAACGTCCAATGCTTATCATTATGCTCAATCTATACCATGGAGCAAATCACAAATCCGCCCACAAATAAAACGCCCCACGTCGGCAGCTTTGAGTACGCCCCCGGGGCTGAGCTTACCACTTGAGTGAATCCTTTTGCCAGAACCTGCTTGCGGTACACTTTCAGTGAGTTGATGCTCCAAGTAGCATTCTAGATACTGCGTCAACCATATGAACGAGATTTATTGAAGGAAAGCGTACCTCAAAATTCTTGGGGTTCATCAGTCGATCCTCGCAAGTATCAGGACAGCCTGATGTAGCGTAGGAGTTTCCGGCCCAATCGCCACAGAAAGTAATGTCTATGAATGCCAGAAGTAAGCAACTGCTGGAATGAAAAGTGGCTTCTGGACTGACCGAAAATTATCGAATGGTCTTTGAAAAATTTGTTAATACTGCACTGCGAAGAATGCAATCTTGCTGATGGTACACCCCATAGTGAAGGGTTAGGCTGACCCGCGATAATGTCCTTGGGCACAGCTGCTCGAAAGAATGACCCTAGAGACGTTCGTAATCAATAAGAGATGCACCAGGTCGGGCTGAACTTACAAATCGAAATATCGTTCTCGTCCCACTTCATCACGAAGACGCCACCTCCTTGCGAATCGAAGTATGGTCCATACGATGCGCGACTCCACTCGGTGATACTGCACCCAGCATTACTTTTAATGAAGGCGTTGCAATCCGTATGGGCCTTGCCACCTGCTTGCTGCATCGTAAAGTAAGTGACCAGATACTACCATAATCAGATGGAGCCGCCTCACAGTAACGGAACCACTGAACCCAACGGTTGTATTAATATTGCAATCTTGCAATAATGTGAATCCTGTATCAAGAAAGTGATGAGACGTAGTTCTCACCAGGTGCTGTATGCCATGCTACTTGATTATGCTCGTTATCGTGAACACCTTCAATAATGTCTATTTCGCCGTTCTACGCTTGGCCGTCAGCAATTGGATCAAGGTTCTTCTACTGTAGCTTGAAGGACTCACCCACGGCCAATCACTTCCGACCGTCCAAAATGCAGGCCAGACGGCTGTGGGGCAAAGAAAGAGTAAAACACCATACATACGTCAAAGAGAAGACATACCGCATCCCCAAGGAGCGCGCTTCAAATCAAGAACGAAGAGACCAGTCGTGTACTTGTCAATACTTTCAATTCGAATGCTGTCTCGAAATTTTCCTCTTTCTAAGCTAGTGAAGTCGTCAGCCTTCATGATCGCTGTCCCATCTTTGTCGATAGAAACGAGGGCCTTGTCGAAAGCAGTTTTTTTGTCCAAAAAGCTAAAACCCTTGTTAGCTGACTCGGAAAATATAGAGAGACCAGCACAACGCTAACTTTACATGGCCACTGGATGATACAATAGAACTTAGTTAGACCAACAATTGTGTTACTCGTAAGATCACAACATACTTGGTAGGATCGGGATGGTTAAAAAAATTCCATCGGCTACAAATATCCAAGATAAACCACTGTGTTGAAATATGCAATGAAGCGTGCGACGTACTCGTAGAACGACGTTCCGGAATATTCGTCTTGTGGCAACCACAGAAATGGGGTGCCATCTGGGTTATAGTTTATTGATCCCCGCTCAGAAAGCGACCTCGTCCGACTTTTTGTTGATTCTAAAATACCAGTAACCGAAGAGAATATTGCACGAGAGGAGTCAGATTGGACATTTGGCAGAGCTAGGCTCAGCGATCTTTCGGAGAAGAAAATTCCAAGCGAGAACAAGACGGAGACAAACATAAAAGCAAAAGGGTTGACTTGGGTTGATAGTTCATTCTCGATGACTTTTAAGATGGGATTTTGGCTGATACGCTGCTGACGAACGCCAAGCTTTGAAAAGGGTGTCCAGTGTTCAGAGCGAGCAAGGAAGCAACGTGTTCACAACTGGCTCGAGCCGAATTAGGGATGGAGCGGACCAACAGCGTCAAGTCACTGCGGCCTCGTGTTTCTTGTTCTTTCAGTTTCATTGCGACGTCTGACGCTCATAGCCTCACCAGGTCTCCGTTTTATGAAGGCACTAGATCATCTTATCAAGATCCAATTTCATCGCCCGGGAGGAACAGTATTTTTGGGGTGTTTGGCAACGTACAAGTGTAATAATCTGGGGAGTGCATGGAAAGAGAACTATTGAAAAGCCGATTAACGATATCTGCGAAGGCTGAGAGTGTTGTGTTTCTTCCAGGTAGACCGGGCAGGGGTGTGGTTGTAGCGGCTGCCTTTGCCCAAGCCACGATTCTGAAAGGGAACATGAACAAAAGTTAATATCAAATTGTAAAGGGCCCACCTGCTTTCCAATGCTGGTAAGACCACGAGCTTCGCGACGTTTGTGGACGGGGTTGACAATCCAGTTGATCCTGGGGTCCCGGCGGATCTAACCACATTCGAGTTAGGCCACCAGTATTTCTCTTTCATCGGAAAAAGTACCCACCGCTTTGTGGTTAGGATCCACCAAAATTACCTCATAGTACTTGTAAACACCATCTTGGTTCACCCAGTACGAGTTTAACACTCGCAAGTTTCCACATCTCCTGCCCACTCGCTCCTCTGCAGTACTTCTCAGACCTCGTTGGAACTTCAAGTGGTTGACACCTTGGCGCACGGGCTTGCCATAAGTGGCGCCTATATAGTATTGTCATTATAGCAGATCTCCAGCAGTCGACTTTACAACACACCCTTGGGTACGGGCTTCTTGCGGTTACCACGGCGCACACGGATGCGGTAGACGACATATCCTTGCTTAGCTTTGTAGCCAAGACGGCGCGCCTTGTCGGGGCGGGAAGGTCGGGAGGCGCGATGAATGACATTCAACTGGCGATACTCCCAGCATCTATACCCAATTGCACTCATTCAGAAATGGATTGACAATACGAGAAAAATGTATACCGAACGCGAAGGAGGAATCGGAGCACATCAGATTGTTTCTTTTTGTAGAGTTCTCCAATGTACTTGTAGGCGCCCATCTTGCGGCTTTACGAAAAACAAATGAGCAAAAGGTAGACGGACGATAAGCAGGACGACGACGACGTACCTTTTGATCTGTTGAGGGTATTGATGACAACGGAGTACCCGGCATCGGAGGCTGATTAAAAACTATGCAGTTGATCACGGCCAACGCCGGATTCGGATTACGTTCTTGTTGCTCCAACTCCAACTACTAATTTATTTCGTACAAGGAACTGTATTTTGAGAGTTCATGTTTACGACCAGAATACTATTACTTCTTCTCCTTTTTACCAAGCTTCTGCCACGCGACTGTCATGAACAATACCCAAGCAGATATTACCAGCCCAACACACGTCCATGCAATGATTTTCCCTCTCCTCATTTCTGCTTTATCTCTCTCGATTTCTCTTTGTGTACGAGGTTTTGTGAATGTGGAAGTATCAGGGGTAATACCGGACAGCAATGGTGTTTCGATTTCGGCAGACGCTGTTGACAGCCTGGCGCTTTCCGATCGAGAATGGCTAGGGCTAAACGGAAACTGCGGCGCTTTCCCAGCCAATTCGTCTTTGCGGTACTGCAAGAGAGTGAGAAGAGCGAGAACGGCACCTTGGCAGACGTTAATGAAGACAAAAACGTCTAGTAGTCTCTGGAACGACGTCGCTTTCTTATCTTCTGCCTTTGTATCAAGCAGCAGACCAGAGAGGGTCTGTAAAAGGACAGACCCCGTTTGTTCGAGCTAAGAAAAAATCAAACTTTAGGCGGAAAATGTCATCCAAAGAGCTCCTACACTTTTGTGAGCTCCCAAAGCAGTCGAAACATAATTGGATGGAACAATCTTCGGAACAATGACCACAAGTAACACTACAGTGCGGTTAGTGTTACAATGCAAAAGAAGACAAGAGAGAGAGAGAGAGTCTTACATGGAGAAAACCCATGGCCAGCTGCAAATGTAATAATTGAAGGAATGGGTGTGTGTGTCCAGCCTGGAGGAGAGGCCAACCAAATAAATGACAGCAGAGTTAATGTCGAGGATAAGAAGAGAAGCTGAAGGACGATCGGTTTGTTTTTCCTACTATCGACGACGTAGCCAACCAGTGGATAAAGTATTATGGATCCGGATAATAGATAGGATGCAGTATTCGCGGCATCTTCTTCGCTCAACTTATATCTAGTCTCGATGATATTACTGGAATGACGTTAGCATCAGAAGAGCAAGGGTGACAGATTACTTACGCAGATAGCTGCACAAATGGTGACCAAATCATTCCACAAAACACGTTAAAAGCAATATATGCCCAGAACACATCTCCGAGCTTCGTGATTTGTCGCAGATGGACTTGACGCTTTTTTGCAACCTTCTCTAATGCTTGACCTTCAGAAATGCTGATGGCAAGGCGCCTCCGAGCCTCCTCACTAATGTCCGGCGCTTCTAATTCAGCCCCAGCACCGTCAATCAACCACTTGGACAGAGAGATATAGACCAAGTTGATGATAACTGACAGAGCCGCCAGAGAGGTAGCAACATAAAAAGGTGCCCTAGGTCCAAAGCGCTCTGTGAGAGGATAAGTTGTTCGTGCCGAGACGAAGGATGCCCCTTTACCGGCCACAAGACCAAGAGCCATCGATACTCCTAACCCATGCGATTTGAAGAATCGAACGATAAGGGTCTCTTGCACCACGGCAAGCGGACTAACGCCCAGGCCAAATATAAAGAGCCCCAATGCCATGAAGCGTACATTGCCCCACATATCACCCATAAGCAGAAAAATCTGGCCTTGACAAGGATCAATACAGAAGATGGTCGGGTCGGTGACAAGAAACGTACCTAGCAAAATTATGCCAGTGGCTAGGATGCTCATAAAGGTAGTGCCAAGTCGACTGGCTAGAATTCCTCCAAGAAGTGGAGTCCAAGTGCTGTTCAGGCTGTAAGCCGACAGTAGGAGACCGAATTCAGTGTGGGATGTTCCTATTTCCCGGTGTAATCGACTCTTCAAAGGACCAAGGATGTTCGTAGCGCTGTGAGATAATATAATGCTTAAAAAGTATTGTAAAGTAATATGAATGACAAACACGCACTAATGGCTTCCAACGCTCAACGAACATGCACACAGAAGAGCGACAGACCGTACCAGGAAAGCCTTCCTAGTTTGCCGTTTGTGTTTCCGTAACCATTCGGCCTCTGCATCCTCTCTGCCCCGGTCTTCCGGTCCCAAGCTCCCCAGTAACCCTTCTGCTTCTGCGGGAGGTACTACATCCTGCTCGGAGTCGGCGTCATCCCTCGATGTCTGCAATAGGTGTGTACAAGTGTCTCGTAAGTGATCGCCAGTCTCTTCAAGATTTTCATTTTGGAGACTGCTCATGATGGTACTGATTAGATGTAATTTGAGAGAATATCAGATTAGCATTTCTCTTGAGATAGTGTCATATGGGCCTCTGGCTTCGTGGCGGTTGATGAGGAAGTGTTTAGCGCATCGTGAGGACGGCCATCTCGGACCGACCTATTCTCAGCGACAAAATTTGGTGCAAGAGGGCATTTGGATTGAAGGCCATTACTGCCTAACATGTATTGATTATAGGTATTATTACAGGGCATAAAAGTACATAACTGGTACATTGTCCTCGAGATAAAAGAACCTGAAACAAGAGGAATCATTAGTTGGTATGAATAGTTTAGAAAATAGATAAATAGAGATATCAGATTTCGATGACAATCAACAGTTCACTTCCCCATCCCCGTTTTGTACACTAGGAGACTTTAATGTAGGGAAGGGATTTTTGTCCGCCCATCGAGTGTACTTCATCAAAGAACGAAGTGAGGTCAAAAGAAATTCAGGCATTCTCACCTGATATATAACGCGGGGAGGGGATATAGCCTGTAATTATTCCTAAAGTCAAAAGGTAGTCAGTCACAGTGTTCAAATCTTAGAACTAGTTCGACAGAAAAAGTATCAGACAAGGCTGAAATCAATAAAGTAATCCACATCGTCGTAACTCGGAATGTGGTAAAGTATGGTTAAATTTGAATCATCACAGATATCGTAACGAAGCTATCTGAAGACGATATTACCTTGAGAATTTTTTTTAAATTGCGAACGCTGTGGATGTTATAGGACAAGAAGAATTTTTGGAGTTTCGTATTTCAATTTGAGCTGCAAGCACCAAGCAAATACAAAGTTCAAGCTCACGTGGTCGGAAACTTCCAGGATCTTCGGCTTGTTTCACGAAGGCTGAAGACTGAAAAGCCAACATAAAATGTTCTCCGAAGGGTATTATCGCAACTTCTTATCTTTCTTTGACCCACATCTAAAAAAGCTAAAATGCAGTCCATTTTACGGTGGTCAATCGAGAATTCAGCGCAAGATGGTGCTCCAAGGCAAGGGCCCCCAGCCGAACGAAAAGACCTGGACTCTGGGGTCATAGATATGATTCTAGGGAAACCAGACGCAGTACAAATGAAAGAAGACATGGATATTGCAGTAGATTTAAACAAAGCAGAAGACGAACGAATCGAAGCCCTCGATCATCTCGAGATGGTACGCAGCGTCCAGCATCTTAATTTTGGACTCTACTTATGTTGCCTACTGATAGCTTATTGAACATATTGACAACGCAAACGGTAAAATTGCCCTTTCTATCTATAAATTGGTCTAAATAGTCTTAAGATCTACAGAAACTGGGTTTATGGGAGCCTCTACATGGTTTGTTGACTGAAGAATCGTCAACAGCGGGTATCAAATCACAAGCTCTCTGGGTCATTGGGACGGCCGTCCAGAACAACCCCACAGCTCAAGACGCCGTGAGTAAACTCCCATGTGTTTATCTCTCTTCATCTCACTTCTTCCAAATTCAGTACTTCTCTCTGGATCCCCTTTCATTATTGTTGTCGTTCCTTGCGCCATATCCTGCATCATCCCAGGCCTCTCGATCCAAGGCCATCTATGCTCTGTCAGCACTTTTGAAACACAACGCACCTGCTGTCCAGCTGCTGAGTACTCTGGGGCTTCAGGGATGGCCGAGACTTCGCGACGCTCTGAAAGGTGTGTACGCGGATCTCGTCTCAATTCGCAGACTGACTTCTCTTCGACTAGATCCTGCCATCCCAGTCCGTCGTAAGATTGTCTTCCTGTTATCAAGCCTTTTAATACCCACCTCAAGCGCAACTGCAAGTAGCCAAAGGTCGCCAGCACCCCTTCTCGTCGGGGCAAGCACTGCGGCAGGTGGACCGAACTTGCATACCTCAGACACTCGACCAGCTGCGCTCGCAGAAGCACCTTCATCCGACCCCATCCATCCCAACTCTCACTCAGCAAATCTGAAAGACCCTGCAAGGTCAGAGACTTCTGGTCTTGCTCTCGAAGCATTTTCAGCCTATGGTATTCTCGAGTCCATTATAACATCTATTGTCAACCCACTTCCTCACGGAGATGACGGAGAAAACACAGACGCTGATGTGGATTTCGAAGAAAGGGCTGTTCGCTTGCTGCACACATACGCGGTCATCTGCTCGGGAGCGCTGTCAAAAGAGCAGAAAACCTCTTTGAAGGAATGGATTCAAGTTCAGAAGAAGGAAAGTGGGGGAGAAGCAAATCTTATAGAACGGTGGTGCATTACGAAAGAGGAATATGCCCAGCTAGTTGGAAAACTGTTATGAACTTTTTTGTGTGTGAATGACTCATCCGACGCGATTGACTAAGGTACAGGACTTTACCCACACATTAATCCCAACGTCTTCTTGCAAATCGTGAAGCACATCGTGTTCATCGAACTGCCAACCGCAACACATCAAACTTAGACCAGCCTCTGTTTATCCTCCTTTCTTTCTTTTTTCACGGTTCGATCTAACACCATCCACATGACTGTTAGGAGCATTGTCAAAGCGCAAAGCCCGAATTCTGCCCATCCCACAGCCTCCACAGTCAAGGTCTGACGGCATTGCGATAATGTTGGTTGATTGGGGCAATTGCCGCCTACTCGTGTATTGTGCATGATTCCAGCACCAGCGCCCTGCCTCGTTTATGAGCAATGTGACGGCGTGGTGTTCACGAGAAGAAAGAAACTTACCCATAGCACAGTTGTGATCACCAGCCACGCAACGGAACTTGCTATGTTCGCCAGGAAATGACTAGCGCCATCAACATATGCAAGCATGTATATTGTGGAGAAGAGTGTAGTCCAAGAAGAGTTGAAGCATAGGAGAATCAGCCTTAACAAATGTGAGCGATCATGCTTTCGAGTTATCATCGTAAAATGTTCACAGTGAATGATAGCGCTGGCTCGTCCATCTGTGTGTCTCGTTGCCAGAGCTAATTAACCAGGCTGTCATGCCTAACTCTAAGAGGCCACACAGCATCATCAAGGCGAACGACAAGGGATGATACCGCGATTCGAGCATTGGCATTTTCCTTCCTCTTCTACAGGTTCTGAGGAGACGGTGCTTATCTTCACCCTCCGATCTGTGAGCCTCGGGGAGGGTTGTGTAAAATTGGTTGCGCAAGTTTTTCGATAACGGCGATGTATTGTCTCTACCAAATGCGGTGGACAAGCGACGCTTTCGAAGTTTGATCGACGTGGAAGGTTGGGAGGAGCCCGTTGGAGGAGATCTTTTGATGAATAAGAAAGCCCAGTGGTTGATGTGTGGAAAGGTGAGAGCAGAAATGCCCATGGTCTCGGATAACTCGATGGCAGAAATATGAGCTAGTCTGAGTTTGGCACGATGCCTAGAAGGGGTAAAGGTGTGCAGACAGGGAGGGTCCTGCCAGACTGCTGGTGGGGTATGGAACTCATTCGAAACACAGATAACAAGTCATATAGCTGCGGTACAGCTCGGGTGAATGTCAAAATTATCTTCCGGTGAGAGCGCTCGTTGGGCTAGATTTTGTTCCTATTGGACCGCCAGAATACTGAGAGCTATTTGTGAGAGCCAAGAACAGAAGTCCAGCTACTATCAGCGATATGTAGCCATGTGAAATCTCCATCAGTTTTACAACTCCAGTACATCTCTAAAACGAGTATGACACATTGAAAACAGTTTCGTAGACGTGGAGAAGGCAGGATTCGGTTTTAGGTTACACCACATGTAAGCAAGGCGGCGATCTTGAAATGAAGTCAGGAGGTCAAGCTGCTAGCTCCCATGAGGCTATCACAACATCCAACATACAAGTCCGTTGTTAGCCGAGGTGACCGCTTCAGCTAAAACTAGATCTAGAGGGCCGCGGGGCGTTGAACAATAATGAGATGTTAGAATGGCTACGGAAGAAATGAGGACAGTGATTGGATGAGTTCCATGTCGCCAAGTCCACTACTGCAGACTCATAGTTAAAAGACAGCATATCTATTTCGCCAGAGGCTCGCAACGAGACGAATATAATTATTATGCAAAATGTGAGTTTGAGATTCTGAAGGTATCTAAGGGTATTACTAGTACCGTTGTATATGAGTCGCTAGATCTGATATTTTTGTTTTACTTGCTCCTCTTGTAGATTTTACCCAAGAAGCTTTCAAAGACCTGCCTCCTCAAGCCACCATCCACCTCAACAATTTCATCGATCTTCCTCCTTAGAGATTGTACAGCCTTCTCCTCGTAGGTTTCATACGCCTGTCGAATCCCAATTTCTTCAAAGACCGCTTTGACCTTATTTTCTTTCTCTGCATCTTTGCGGCCGTAATTTTCATCGAGGATTTTTCGCTGAGTAGGGTTAGCGAGTTTGATGGCGGTGTTGACAACCCAAGAACACTTGTTGTCGACGATGTCCGTACCGATCTTGCCGATCTGCTCAGGCGTACCCGAGAAATCGAGGAAATCGTCTTGGATCTGGAAATACTCGCCGAGTGGGATTAGGATAGAGAGCGCGATATCGTAAGGGTTGACAGTCTTCGATGGAGGAACCTGGTATGTTTGAGGTATCTTGGCTACGAGCATGGCGCATGCAACCGGAAGGTAAAAGGAGTAGTACGCCGTCTTGTAGACGACGATGAGCCTGTGGCGCTCAAGAGAGAACTTGCTGAGATCGACTCTATCTTCAGGTGCCGTGATAAGGTCAACCAGTTGACCCATCTCAGTCTGGTATGTTGTTTCGTGGAAGAGCTCAAGAAGATCGACATAATAGGACTCTGAACGGAAGTGCCACTTGATTAGTTTGTAGATGGCGCCCTCGAGCATGAAAGAATCGTTGATCGCGATCATTCCGATTTCTGGTTTGCGATACCAACATGGCTGCCCGCGCCGAGTGATAGAGGAGTCCATTATATCGTCGGAGACCAGGAAGAATGCCTGAAGCTATAGGAGTATTAGAACGGCCATGAAACTTGATGATCCAAATTTCGAGACGAACAAGTTCGATACACCAGCCTAGTACAGCCGCCTTGAAGTATTCGTCTTCATTCAACTCTCGGCCTTTGAGAATCTCGACGGTATCGACAACCGACATGCCGCGATTCAGTTTTCCTCCTGGAACATTGTATTGTAGGTTCTAACTCGAGCATCAGCCACCAATGACAGAACATTTTCTACATGCTACTCACGTCAGAATACCATTCTATTGCTTCAGGGGGCATACCCTCCTCTGTGATATGCCCAATAAGCTCATTCTTTATTTTGACGAAGACAGACTCAAATTTGGTACGACGGGCAGCTTTGACGTCGGCCATGTCAATTGAAAGATGGTTGGAGTGAGATGAGTAAGGACGTGCTGTGGGCCTGACACAAAATCCGAGTTGATCACGCCACGGCCTGCCGTGCATGGTTAATTTATACAATGCACTCAATTGTCTCGCGCTGCACTTACTCAAGATTAATTGATACATTACAAGTTCCGGATGGATACGAGCTTGTGGAGTTGGTAACAGCTAAGAAACAAAAGGCAAAGAAAAGAAGAAAAGTGCGTGGTGCTGGACAGCGCATTATTTGTGGTCCAAGAGGAAGCGCTGGTGATGGGAGCCGTTCAAGTAAGCATGCCGATGCATATGGCGTCTATGGGAGTCTCAAGTACAGGAAGTAATAACTGCAAGCATTGTCTGCGATGCGAAATTCATTTCAATCATATTTCACTTAAGACATTTAATTTGGAACGGGGGTGTTCGACTCGTACGACCAGTAGCTTCCTACTGTCAACCCTGTATTTCGCAGGGCCAAGAACCAGCTTTGACTGGTCTGAAGGGATTCCACCCTTTGTTTGAAGTTCAAACCTTTCATACTTGGGCTTCTGCTTTCATTGTTCACATCTTGAGAGCGGCCTGAGCGATCAAAAGCGCGCCAGCTTTGGTTTTGTTGCCTATACTTGTTTCAGGATGAGGGCGGAAAATGAAACAATCACACAAACCTCCAATGAAGCCACTGGCATGAATAAAGATGCCACCTTCAATTCCGGAAGTTTTGGAAAGTTCCTCGTCTCTTAAACCTCTCCAGGGCTCAGGCAGCGCCTTACGGCTCTCGAAGCTGTCTGGAGTGGCGGGAACGGCTTGCACGCGCCAATTTCCAGCAGTCTCGTCGGGATAGATGATATAAATGGCCTGCCCAGGCTCAGCAGCGTTATAAGAGGAGTCGGCTTCAAGTTCGAAGAGATGCTCCTAGAATAGAGAAAATATGAACTCGAGAATAAGATGCAGAAGGAGAAAAGACACAAACTTTCCATGGTAGGAACGTTTCAAGGAGAATGATTTGGCCGGAAGGATCAACTTGGCTCTTGCTGGTAGAGATGGCCGACTTGAGGAGGTCTCTAGCGGGGAGCCAAGCGTTGGCGTAGTAATCGAGAGAACCGAGGAACTCTGAGCCAGTGAGAAGCGACGCTTGTTCGAAGCGCACCTGGAGAGCAAGAGGTAAGAGTAACGCCATGGAAAGCAAACAATGATACAATTACATCAACAGATTCAGAATCAGTGGACTGATTCCACCTTGGATTCAAACTTCCGACGCGGCTAGAAATGTCGGTACGGCTACGGTACTTGGGTTTAATGTCGTTGGGGTACTGCATTATTCCGTTGTCAATTCCGTCGATGGCTTCAATGAATTCCTGATAGACGCATTTCAGTTTCTATACGATGCAAAGAACAATTGAAACATACTTTGTACATCTTGAGCCACAGGGTGGTGGTTTTTTGATCATCTTCGGCCAGTTGGTGTTTCTGAGCAATGACTTCCTTGCCAAAGTGCCTTGGTAACGGTTGAAAGACTGGCCGATGGAACAAAAAGAGACATACTTGTAAATCAGCCCAGCGGAAGATAGCTTCGTCTCAAATCCGTGGCCGAAGACCTCAGTGAATCCGCGTTGATGGTGGTCAAACAATAGTTTGGTTGCGTCATAAATTGCGCCAACATCAACGACAATATCACAAGTGGCAAGAACAGCAGGATCTCGCGAGCGCTTAAGGCTTGCATCGCGATATGTACTGGTCTGACGAAGGAGAAAAACTGCGAGCGCTTCATCACAGTGAAACGTCCCATTGTGGGTGCCAATAACCTGCAAATCCCGATAAGTCGCTGCGCGAAACGAACACAAAAATCATGGACGAACTTTGGCCATTTTTTGTCTCTTGGCTTCTGGTTGTGCTGAGGACATGTAAGCACGGTAACAAGATGGCAAAACACATTTGAATGAGGAGATTGAGTTTGGATAAGACGTCACATGGCGAGGTAAGAGTGCAAGCATAGTTCGGCGAACGCCGTGAGTGAATTAGAGGGTTTGGGTTGAAGTAGATACGATACATGGGCGATATGCAATTGTAATGTCTATAACGAATGGCAATGAGAGTTCCTTGTCCAATGCGGGTCCATAAAATCATGAAACAAATAAGAGTTTAGAAGATAATTAGTGCACCAGTGATGGCACAGCCCATGAGGCTGACAGCGACAGCATTTTTGGCGAGTTTGGTGGCAGCGGCGATGTAGTTGTCGTCTGGACCGTAAATGCCATTTGGACTTGATGCTCCTGGCTGAGGAGCTCCGCCGCTGCCGCCTCCGTCAACATCTGCAGGTGCTGTTGGGGCGTTCTTGGGAGTGGTTGTTGTTGAACTCGACAGTCCTCCACTTCCACTGGCAGAATTTGAATCCCCGGAGGCTACTGGGACCACTGTGGTAACAACTTGCGAAACGATTTGAGTTGTCTGCTGTCTGCCAGCATCAAGACCTGTCGAGGTGGACAAGACCGTTGTCACCGTGGTCATTAACCTTGGACTTCCCGAGCTTCCTCCTCCTCCTCCTCCATTACTACCACCAGACGAACTCTGCTGAGGTTATTAGACTAGCCCAGAGTTCATGACAGAGTAATTTACCTGAGCAGAAGCGAGTACGGGTAGAATGAGCAAGCACAACAGCTTGGCGTAGTACATGGCTTGGGAGAGAAAGTGCGAAGGTTACATAATCAGACCTCCCTTGACTTTGTGCTTTGATGGAAGAGATTTCTGCTGGAATTGTTTTTCGTCTTTTGGACCATATATCCGACGAAATTCCAGTGAATCTGATCTCAAAACCTCTGCTTCAAAGACACCATTTTCTTGGGCTGACTCCTGATGATTCAGAATATCTCATCTGGCCGTCTGGAAACCAATCACATGTCTTGCAGCTTCTGAGCACTGAGCCGTTTCCTTCTCAGGAACACACGGAGCACCTCTCTGTTCACTACACCGCTGACAAGGAGCATTTGCTGGCTCACGTCCGCATTACCCCCGAGCTTCGTCTCGTATTTCTTTGGGATATGGATCACAAAGATTGGAGATACCACAACGTCGATACCATGCCCTTCCCAATCAACTCGTATTCAAATTTCAACGACGCAGTTGCCGTGTACTCGCCGGACGACTTTTTGCAAGAGCAGTCTCACGAAGTACATGTGTCTGGAGATCAAGATGAAGGCGATGATTCTTACTGGAATGCGTATTCTCAGGGGGACGATCAAGACTCCAACGGCCATCTACCCACAGCCAAGTCAAACGACAACCTAAATTCCGAGGATGCTTACTGGGCTAGATATTCAACTGTTCAAGGTTAATATTCTTTTCATCCAAGTTTTCCGACCCAGTGCTCATCATTTTGCATTAACAGGCACTGCCGATTCAACCATTCCATCACCTCTACCCATCCACAGAAAACCTGCTCAGTCCATCTCGGCAGATTCTAATCAAATACCAGACAGAATAATCATTCCTCCAGATGATTTTTTGGCCAACCATGTCGATCTGTACAATCCACTCGAACCACCGTCGCCAGAAGCCCTTTCTCGTCGCCTGGAGGCGTTATCTGCCCTCGCCTCAACCCAACTCTCACAACCTCCTTCCCGAGACCCATCATCACCGCCTCTCTTCGATGAATCCCCGGAAACATCAGACTCCGACACGGCTTCTCCTCATATTAGTTTATCCGAAGTCACGCCTCCAGTCCAGCCAGAACCAGAAATGGAAAGCTCCCCACCCAAACCGGTTGCCGACGAATTCGTCGTAGTGAATGCTGAAGAAGATCAGGAAGATCAGGCCCAGCAGGTTCTTCAGGACAATATCAAGAATCTTTACAAGTTGTGGAGGTTAGGCAGGGGCAAAAGTTGTCCGGAAGCGGATAAGAAACTTTTCCTCCAAAATGTTCAACGCGCTTTGGAAGATCTTTGATGGCACCAACGCCATACATATGGTTACGTTTCTCTATTTATCTCTATTTCCTACATCGGCGTCTTCTTCCTCTGGTCGATCTTGCACATCATGATTTCTACATCAGCCACATACCAGGACGGGGCTATATGTATTCTAAAAAGCAGGGTATTGTTCCTGAATAAAAAGAGAATAAAAACAACTGAAAAAATCTAGACCGGACAATTTGGAATCATCGACAATAAGGATCATACCACCCGTGAGGCCTCCAGTACCCCACCCACTGCCATGAATGCTAAGTTAAGTTGTTGAAGGTTACCGTTATCCCAAGAGAGGGGCGAAGGAGTAGACGCCTGTACTGAAGACGCAGTACCGGAAACACTGGAAGTCGATGCAGAAGTCGATGCAGAGGTGGTCTCCGACATTGTTGACGATGACGATATCGACGAAGTTGTGCTCGGCGTGGGTTTTGGGGTGGGGTTGGGTGTGAGTGTGGGAGAGGGAGAGGGCGGAGGTGGCGGCGGGGCAGCCACCGATCCAAACTCCCAAGAGCCGTCAAGAGTTCCACCGCCAGGACCAGCTGGAGCCCAATTCGAGAATAAGCCTGCACTCAGGTCAAGATTGTTGGGACCACATCCTTCGCACTGTAGTGAAGATGAATTCTCAGTATAAGAGTAATTGGCCAATGGATGAGAGCCATACGCGATCAACAATTGTAGCCCCCACAGATTTGCCGTTAACGGTGATAGTTATTTGAGCATTGCAATATTTACCGCCTTCCCATTGCTAAGAGGTGCGATCTATAAGGCGCTTGACACATTAGCAAAGGATGTACGAACCTGTGCGTTG
Organism: Crepidotus variabilis; assembly: GCA_015657495.1. Classification (NCBI taxonomy): domain Eukaryota; kingdom Fungi; phylum Basidiomycota; class Agaricomycetes; order Agaricales; family Crepidotaceae; genus Crepidotus; species Crepidotus variabilis. Next base: position 41,252 of record MU157871.1, on the reverse strand, counting down.
AGAGCTACAACCTATTTCACAGCTCAGTTATAGTTCTCAAGGCGACCTTTATCTACTCACTGCATCGCCTGGGTTGTTGTATCCGCCACAAGCGCCTCTAGTAGAAGATAGAGTCAATAACACGTCTTCGGAGATAAGCTTGTCAGGCGCTTTGAGGTGATAAACTCACAATCCCGTAACATAGAACGTGAAGTGAGCACCGGCGGCTCGTCGGCCCGGATACAACAAATTTGCTTCCGATTCAAAGCTCTCGTTCTTCGACGAGATACTTCGAGTACGTAGAGCGCGTGCATTGTATGCACCATGCCTCCGACTGGGTTGACGCACATGAGCGATATTAGCTAGGTTTACTTCTAGTTGAGCAAGTTTTCCGCTGCTTCCAGGAAGGGCATCAGCACTGCCTACAATGAGGCCGCTGAGGACAAAGAATCCAAAAGAAAGGGAGGGGATAAAAGAATGCATCGTGCTCAAACTTCAGTCCGAAAAAGAGCGGATATAAGAAGAGAAATTTTTGTTTCTCGTAAGTCGGAGTCGATGAAAAAGAGAGAGATGTGGGTCTGGGAATGTAAATTGTCGCAGTGGCCGTACCGCCGTACCATTGGAGGTCTTCTTTTTTTTCGCATCAGCCACGGTGTTAGAAGGATTCCATCTGCACTGGGGAGAATGGAAGCATTTCTTAGGGACTAGGTTTCAGAATCACCTGCAGAGGACCGTAAGACTGTAAATTATATGACAAATATGAGAATACGCAAAAAAAGTATGATACAAAAATTCCAAGATGTCAGCAGAGGAGCACATAAGAGAAATGGTAGGGGGTATACGTATCAGCAAGAAATCGTAGAACTGTTGTGGTGGATATCAGTTTCAGGCATTCGGCTCGGCGTTTTCATCGTTGTCGGCTTCACCGTCAGCATCTTCGTCTTCGTCGCCCGCAGCAACTGCGTCATCCACCTCGTCAATGGCTGCTCCGCTTTTGGAATCTCCCTCTTGGTTATCTTCACCCTCATCGTCACTGCCTTCTGCACGAATAGAGAGAGGTGGTTGCTCAGGGAGGCGCTGCTTTATTGTTAGATAAAAATCATGACGAACATTGTATAACGCACCTTAAATGCGTACTTGCAGACGAGATAGCCCTTGGGGTTATTGCCCTTCTCAAGCCATGCCTGTCCAAAAATTGAGTCTGAAGTGATAATACGCTGGACAAGTATCCGACCTTCTCAACCGTGTATAATCCATCGTAACGATACCTATGATCATAATTATGTTAACACCCCATCATCATCATGAACGTCCACGTACCCTTGGGACGGTGCATACTTTGAGGGGCATTTGAACCCACGGATAACCCGGACTGGTTTCTTTGTTTCACTTGACCGCTGTGTTCCTTTATGTTAGTTCAAAGCGAATCATTGCGATTGGACTAAACTCACCAGGAGCATCTTGTTGAACTAGCAGGGTATTGTTAGTATCTGTTAGAAAACCGGAGAGTAAAGCGAAATACGTGGTTATCAAAGGTTTGGTCTGAACTTTGCGGGGCGGTGCGAAGCTATATAAAAAAGGTCAGTATGTGGGCTATTAAGTAACATATGTGCTCACATTTTTCGGCTTGTCTTTGGTTCCTTTCAAGTCTCTCCCCCCTAAAAAATGTTAGACGAAGCGTTGTAGACGTACTAAACTTCGCACCAGATCCAGTGTAAGTGCTAAAACTGGGTTAACTTGTGAAGATAACACCCAAGGATGGAAGCTTACAATGCATAGCCAAGATCTACATCATCCTCATACCCACCACTTAAGGCAACACTATGAGCACCTTGTCCAGTGCCAGAGATACCGCCAACAGGAGGGCTTGAGGGAGTTCAGTTTGGGTACATTGGGATAAAAAGAAACATACGCATGTATAGCATCAACGCTAGCACCGATTCGAGTAGACCACCAAGTTCCCACTGCAATTCCAGGAATGTGGCCGTATTGCTTTCTAGGAATAGTGAAAATGAATTTACAGTCACCCATGTCGAAACGAGTCACATACGGATTCTGGGTGCGTTTACCATCTTCTCGTCCCATCGGTCCATCATTTTCCAGCTTTTTCACGCCACTGGAGTAAGCAGCACGTTCAGGAAGGCTCCGCGGTTCAGGCTTGTTGTAGTCGATGACCTTGCCAGCATGCCGCGCGCTTCGACGTGGTCCATCCTCAGATGTTGGCGAAGACGACGAAGAAGTACCTGAGTCGTTGCGCAGGAGCTTTTTAGCTGGTTTGGAGTCCTCATCGAGATCTTCATTTGTCTCTTCTGCTTTGCGCTTCTTAGACTGCTTCGCTTTTCTGGCCGGACGCTTCTCTTTCGGTTCGAAAAGTGGTTTGTCGAGCCCAAGAGATGCCAAAATCTCCTTGTTCTGGTAGGAGATTAGACTAGGTGTCTCGAGGGAGCGGTAGGACGCACCTTGGCAATGTTCTCCAGTCTTATTTTTTCATACTCGGACACCATGTTGAAGGTTGAATAAATAAAGGGCTGGTCCTCGTTAGCCGTTGATCATGGTGGGCGCGTTGCAGGGCCAAATTTGTCACATGACAAAGTGGTGATCGCGATTTAATTTTTGGGCATGAAAGTCCGTTAATTTAGATTACTCGATTTAATGGTACAAAACAGTCTATAGTATCCACAAAGCAAACTATTACTTGATTCTCTTGAGCTGTAATGGAAGTAACCGTTGAGATATGAGATGGCAGAATAGAGCGAGACCTTGACTTACACGTTCGGTGTTACTGAAGATCCTCTGGTCAAGCTTGCCAGCCTTGTCGGAGATAACCTCGATGCGACCAGTCTGGCGCTCGACTTCTTCGCCCATGCCGGTGGCCAGAGCCTTAAGCCGCTTGGCCACATCACCGATCTCATCCAGATTCTGATCAAGCTCATCTTCTATCTCATCATCAGATGCAGTCGCTTCGAATTGATAGCGCTTGCGCTGTTCTTTCTTATCTTGAGGACGGAATCGAGACGAGCCGTTGCCCAAAAGTTCCTCTTCGTCGTCTCCACCACGACCATAAGAACCAATCCGACCAAGACGGTTTTGAGTTTCCCTGACATCCATCATTGACCTCTCTCGCTCCTCCCTCTCTTCCTCATAGCGAGCCTGTACTTTGGCCTCCTGGGCTGCACGTTTGGCATCTTTATTAAAGGTAATGACAGGTCGGAAGATAGAGCGATTCAGCTGCTTCAGTTCGTCGGTCTTGTCGGCGGCACGTTGAGAGTGGCCCTTGGAGACATCGAGATGGCGTTCAGTGTTGGCCAGTTTCTCTGACAATGACTATATCAGTACCGATGACAGTAATGGACAATGAATATTAAATATACCAGACTGATCGCCAAGGCGAGTGAGGGTATTGCGGGCGGTCTCTTCAGCCTCACGAGCAAGACGCAGTGCATTACGGGTAGAGTTGACACTCTCCTGCTTCACATAGCGAGTTTGCTGTTTGATGCCTTCCACGTCTTCTTCGTTCTCTTCCCCGGGAGTTGCCTCTTTGAGAGTAGGACCATCATAGAAACGACCTGAATTCGCTTTGGCGGCATTGTAGCCAGCGAAAAGCTCGTTACGGTCCTGGTCAACTTGACCACCGCCACGGGAGTAGACATCGCCTATGCCTTTACTTCTGCTGTACTTGTCGACGAGGGTATTATTGTCGCTGTAGGTCGATTGATTATTGCTGTAAGTACTTGGAGCATAAGTTGAGGTGTTTGATCGATAGCTAGGGGCCGAGCTCTCTGGAGGAGCAACAGGCGGGATAACCTCTGGTTTCTTTTTGAACAGAGGCATTTGGTTTGGTGATGGTAAGGGAATGAAGTACGAAACTCCGTCGTTGAACGAAGCTCTAAATACAATACTCATCATGTGATGTACAGCCAGCAACCGCCCTGCAGCCTGCAGGCGGTGCTTGAATTGTGATATATACCGTAGTTCTGTGGCCACCTTTTTCTTGTCCCGAACCACTAAGATGCCTAAATGCTAGTTGGGTGGAGCTATACAACCTGAAAAGCGACGGAGATTCATCTTCCCTAATCGTTGATCGCTGCATCGCTTTAAAACATCGAATTTCAAGAACTAACTAATTATCTGATCCTCTTGAGCTAGTAGCAGAAAACAGATTCGGCCTGCCCATGAGCAACTCAGTTTCATCGTTGGAGGGCTCGAATTGGTATCGTTTGTGCGCCTCTTTTCCCTTGGTCTTACCAGGCAAGGTACTACCTACAGCTCTGAGGTCGCCTGCACCACAACCTCTTTCTGTGTAACTCTCTAGACGAGCACCATTAATACTCGAAATGTCCCCCCTGACTGGTTTCTGTCTTCAAATCGGCTAGTTCTCGCTTCCTTCCTCTGAGTTTGGCTGTAAAGCCCTGGTTTACATTGATCGCTCTTGTCTGTCTGAATTCGTGATCGCTTGTTGGCAGAACTTCGGAGGGGCTTTTCGAGTGGAAGAGATAAGGAAGTGGACTTTCTTAAACAGAAGCATTTGATTTTTGAGAGGATCGGTTGTTTCTTCTTCTTCTGAATCTTCACTTGGCTCTGCGACTATCACTGTGGGGTTATTAGAGGTGTTGTAGTGCGATTTGGTCACGCTGAGGTTGGGACCTGAGCTTAGATGATGAGTGACCGATCGACTTCTCGCGAATCGTAGATTTAGAGGCACTTGCAAGGGAATCGGATATGATGAAAACGGGGTCTGAACGAGGGTATATCTAGCCAACAGCAGCTTTCTGATTGTCGTCCGGTACTGTATCACCAAAGAGTGACTAGGTACTCACTGCTTTGCACAGACCCTTACACAACGAAACGGTGCTATTATCATTCCATCTCCTACTTCTTCCCCCTTTTACTCTTGGCCACACTTTCCTTCCCTACTACAGTAACGCCCTTCCCTTGCTTGACCAAACTTTCCAGTGCAGCTTTCTTTTGTTGCTTCGCAGTTCCTTTGCGCCTTACGAACTTATTGACTGACATCTCCAACGCATCTCTCTGTTTCTTCTTTGACTTCTTATCTTTCGACCGTGCTGCTCGTTTCTCTGTTGGAGTCATTTCGCTGCGGACCTTGAGGGCAGAAGGTGACGAGGAAAAAACTTCCTCAGGCGCGAGCATGCTAGTCGCTGATTTCGAAGTAGGGAGTGTTGACTCTATTGAAACTGTAGGAGCGTTGGTGACCGTAGAGATCGTAGCTTTGGGCTACAGAGGAATCAAAGTAGGTTCACTGTCATGTGAGGGGTATAACTTACTTGTTTAGGGACAAAATGAGCATTGCTGAGAGCATCCAGTTTGCCGCAAATCTTTTCCCAGAGCGCGTTGATAGCGTCGTGTTCTTTTTGCAGCTTTCCGTCTCGATCGTCGGGTAGTTTTCCACCGGGTTGCGTCGCCAAGAAATCGTTTTCGTAGATCTGAGCGAGAGACTCTTTAGACTTGGCATCCTGGAGTTCGAAAAATTTGGATGGAAGGAAAGGCTTGTCTTCAAAGGCTCGAATGCGGACAACATCGTCGAATCGGCCCTCAAGAATACGAGCCTTGATAGTTTCTTCGAGACTCTTGACTTCTTCCTCTGTAATGACGGGAACTGCTTTTCGGACTCGATCGAAGTCGAGGTCCTCTTCGAGCAATGAATTCTGTGGTCGTTGTCTTGAACCAGCTTCTCCCATCAACGTCCAGTCCTTCTGGGCAACATTCTCCGACTCCAGCTCTTTGATTTGTTCCCTTAGGGTGGCCATTCGTCGTTCATGTGTTGTCATATCTGCGATAAGCAGAGATCCCAAGGAATGTCAGTAAATAGGCCCTGCAATAACTAGATATATATTAGCAGCATACCATCTTGTTCATCTTCGTTTTCATCGGCAAAAAGATCTTGCTTCAACCTCTGGATGGCATTGCCTTCGGCAAAGACATCCTCGGAGCCCTCCTCAGATTCTGATGATGAATCATCTTCCTCACGTAGACCAATGGAATAGTTCGCTTGATCGTCCGGCAGGTCATCTTCATCTGAAGGGCCCTCTTCGTCCTCTTTATCATCCCCCAGCGTGAAATCATCACCATCATCTTCGTCCTCGTCATCATCGTCGTGTAGGGACCGATTTTTACCGGTTGGTTTGATTTTCTTCACTCGGACCTCTTCATGAAATCTCACTTGGGAATTTTTGGCCGACTGAGGTTTATTTGGTGAGGTGTGTGTTCGTTTTGGAGATAATCCAGAAAGAGGTTCAAAGAAATCTTTATAGAAAAGATCTAGGTAGGTGGACGTAAGATGATATCTCGAAAATACGACAGCGAGCCAGATTACCTTTGCTGTCTGCTTCCTCATCTACCGTCTCTTCCATTGCGTCGATATTGCTGAAGAAGTCTATGGGCTCGTCTTCATCCTCCTCGTCGTCGCCGGAGAGCCGCCCTCTCGATGAGGATCTCGCCTCCGCACGTTCAGTGTCGGCATTGAATTCTACGAGATCAAAGAAGCCGTCGTCAAGCTCAGAACCTCCAAGTTTACGCTTTTTAGGATGCTTGAGAGAGGGTTGCAGCCGTACGTCGAGGGCATTATCGTTTGATGAAGTGTCTCGTAGCGGCGAGATATTTTCTTCCATATCGTCATCCATGGTAGCGTCTCCACTCTCTCCAGGTAATTCGAGTTCACCACCAAAGTCGTCTTCGTCGTCTTCGTATTCTTCCAAGTCTTCTTCATCATATCCGTATTTTTCCAATAGTTCACTCATGCTGAGATTTCCTTCTTCGGCCTGTAGTGCTTCCAAAGCCAAGCGTAATCGCTCTTCATCATCTTGGTCGTGGTCTTCATCGAAGCTATCGAGCTTAGAGTCTGTGTCTTCGGCCTCTCCTTCGAGGACGAAGTCAAGCATTCGACACATAGTCTGGGTCCGAAGATCTAACTGCGCCCAAATTTGTTCGTCGTCCATGTCGTCCACAAAAAGATTGTTTATTGGAGTAGGAGTGAAGATGTTTGACTTCAAAATATCGAAAGTGGTGGTGCTAGTTTCGGCGGCCTTTGCTTTTGACCTAGTCTGAGGTGCCTGAGAAGGTGCAAGTCCGGAGATGAGATCGATAATATGAGACCAAGAAGAGGCTTCTGACCGAACAGCTAAAGTCAAGTCAGTCAAACCGGGCAGGTTCGAGTTCAAAGTCGAGCCTACAGAGGTCAAAGATATGTTTTGTAGCTTTCAAGGCAGCAGACTGTACATTGGGATTGGAAATCGCCAATTGCTCCAAACCTGCATCGAGTACAGTCGACAGCTGCTGCAGCTCTGAAGGCAGCGGCACATCTGAGCTATCTAGCGCAAGAGTTGCCATAGATGAGTCAAGCAAGTCGTTGGAAAAGTTCAAAGTACGTTCAGGTTTGTAGAAAACTTTAGCAGTGTTCCCGCGCCTCCGATACTAAATTTAGAAATCCCGACTTTTGGCACAACCATCATGGCTTGAGCTTCCCTACTGATCGATATAATCTTCAGAGATTCCCTGCCTTGTCCTTTTAAATGGCTTTCTCCTGTGGTACTGTTGCTGTTCCTCTTCGTACAAAATTTAAAACCTGGTGGTTGTCGTTTGAAGCGTCCCCCAAACATTAATCAACTTCTTTGGAATTGAAGCGCTTTTTCTTGTCGGACGACTCGTCCCTTGTATCGAAGAACAATACTATTTCTTCCACGTCGGTCTAAACGCCGGGTTCGCCCTGTTTTACTTCCCTACTCGCATGGTTGAGGACAATGAGGTGCTTACATAATACTGAGGCCTCGTTACCGTCTTTGTTCTCTGTAAACGCCTCAAAATTCCAGGGTCAGGCGTATGGTCAATATATAATGACTCCAGCTTGGTGTTGCTCCTCATTGTCTGCTTGCCTGTCTTTCTTTCCACCAACTTCTTGACTCTTTCTCTTTCTTTTCTTCTTCAAGTCGCTAGTCGACCTTACGATCCATTTTGCACCACCAACGGCCAATCTTATCCACCACACGTTCATTTTATATCATGATTGCTGGTCTTTCCAAAGCCGTGACTCTGTATCTGGCTCCCGTATTGGCCTTGACAGCCCTTCTGTTGTCGCTTTTCGCGTTTCTTGCACCAACTTTGCTCCTCCAAGATCAGGTCGCCCTTCTGACAGTCACTCCGTCAACTGTTTTGAGTCAACCAGGTCCTAGCAAGGACGTCGATGGTCCCAGTGTGTTCTTGGGTGTTTTGGGTGGGTCTTAAATGCTTTGCTTGAGAGCATATATTCAACTATATCGTTATAGGTTCTTGTGCACGAAAGAATAATGCTGCAGCTTTGAACTGCACACTTCCTACCGTGTCTCCCCAATATGGTTCGTTCGGTGTTCGTTACATGTCCAAATAATTGACTCTCCTCCAGATCTATCTGTGCTACCAGGGAATACCGCAAACCTCCTTCTCTCCGCTCCCACCGCTTCAGCACCGGCATTCATTGCTGTCGCAATCTCATTCTCATTCTTGTTTTTCATCTCCTTCACCCTCATTTCCCTGCGTCACAAACTGGGTGCCAAGATGGGCGCGATTCTTGAAAAGCCTCTCGTTCAACGCTTGTCTGCTTGGGTTGGCTTCTTTAGCTTCCTCATTGGTCAGTGGAATAACGGGCTATCGTTATCATAACTGATCGACAGGATATAGGCCTGACTGCATTCCTTATTGTCCGCATGTGGTTCGGAAAAGCTGTGCAAGATTTCAACTCTAGCCTCGTCGTTCAAGCTCAACAAGGCCCACAATTGGTCGCCTCGCTTGGCAATGCTTTTACCAGTATGTTTACATCTTCTCAGAAATTAACCGTACCGATAACATTTCTTCAGTGGCGTATGTTGCTTACGCTTTTTTGGCCGTTCCGGTGATCACGTCGCTGGCCAAGCTGAATGTCCAAGCGACGAAGCAGTAATCATGTTTCTTCTCTGGTGGTTCTTACGATTAGTTGCTATGACGGACATTAGATCTACGACCTACTTTACCCTCGTTTATATTTCTTACTATTCTTGGTGGATTAATAACAGACATTACTTGCAATCATCTCAGATGGATCACGAAGGCGACGGAAGATCCAAGAAAAATCATTGAGTCGTGATACAGACAACATCAAGAGATCGTAAGAATGGGGGGACATATTTTCGAATCCAAACATGTTGGCCTGCTATCTATGCAACAGACTGCTTCGCGTCAACCTGCAGAAGGTAAGTCATTTTTCAGATATAAAAGTAATAAATCTCTTACTGTAGTTTCTGGTGCTGCGAAGGTCTGGCTAGCGCTTTTCATCTTATAACCTTTGCTCTCGACCTGGAGCTGGCTCAGTGGGAGGAAGTTGAATCAAAAAGTAGAAGACTTACATCTGAATCGTCGTCATCGTCGATCTCATCAGCCTTTTCCATCAACTTCTTCCTCGAGTTCAAAGTATCAAGTAGAGTCTGCAAGAGCAAATTAGCACATTCCACTTCTGTAAAATGTTTAAACTTACATTGGTGTAGATGCGGCCGATTGGATAGGCAAACATCGCGTACAAGAGGGTGTCCTGGTGGAGTACGAAGGAGAAAAGATCTCCGAGAGCGAAGATGGAGGCAAACAGGCCAGTCTGAACAGCACCACGAATCATTCGGTTGATGATAGAGTCAGTCTTGCGGAATCCCGTCTTCGAGCGAGCGAGCATGTAGGTCAAGACCAAAGTAATGCTGAGATCGGCTGCTGTCTGAAAGCCGAGCCAAGAGATGACGAATGGTTTGAGGGGTGCAAAGTTTTTTACTCTGTACAAGGGTCAGAAAAGCGCACACAACAGGAAATTAGTGGTGACTTACTCATGGAGAATGCCCGACCTGATGCCTGAATAGACACCAAAGACGAAAGCGACTACGCTGAAGGAAACAATAACCGCAACCAAGCGCATGTCCTGAGTGAGTTTGTGTACCCTGTCACATCGGTTAGTTGATTTTCATTTGGATCAGAGCAAGACTTTGGACCCACCGATGAGCGAGGAAACCTTGGGAGAGAATGGCCGCTACTGAAGTAGCGACCGCCGTGAATGGGATAGTCCAGCTGACAACTAGAGGGTCTATGTTAGCTGCCTACTTTGCGAAAAGCAGATAACTCACTGGCGAGGCTCGCAGGATTAGCATAGTTCGTAACACTACGAAATAGTAATTGTGAATCATTGACTCCATGCAATTAAGAAGCTAGGATACCATGTCTCCCAGCCAGAGTAAACGGCACTGTAGAAACATAAATAAATTGTCATCTCAGAATCTTTGGCAAGGGACTTACACAGCACTATGCAGAGTATCGACGAAGAATAATGTGCCAACCAAGGCTCTAAGGAGATTTGTTAGCTTCACTGAAGAACGATGGTCCTTGCCATGCGTACTTGATCCATAAGGGGTCGTTGAATTCTGGGAAAGTGAGATCCTGAAACAGTGCTGCAGAACCAGATGAACTCACTCGTGTTCTTGTAAACGATGAACTGATACAAGACAAGACCATATAGGAAGGTATTGACTGCCGACGCCAGGCAGTCGGTGAGCTAGAAGTCCAGATGATCGATGAAATACGTACAGAAGAGGCCGAGCAAAAGCACGCCTGAGAAGTAATAAATTAGTGAGTTTCGAAGGAAGCACTTCATTTGGCGTACCAACTGTTTTATCGAAATCACCCATTAGAACAGAATGAGGGGCGTAAATGATTCAAGTTGGACAGAGCAGGGAAGGAATCCGGGGTTCTAGCTTTTGGATTCGTCGCCTTTTATCTTGCGCTGCGCTTACGTTCTCGCCGACTAAGAGGTTTTGCTTAATCCACCTTTATCAGAAAAGATATCAGAATTTCATAAGCTGGAAAAGGCCAACCTGAAGGGGCGACAGAGTTCAATAGCCAATGGACTTTGCGAGTTAGACATGTGTGTGCGCGCAGATTGTCTAAGCCCGTTTAAAGCTGACAGGTATGACAAAGAACTGGAGCAGATGTGCAAGTTGGAGATAAAGTACGGCACCCACAGCAGGGTGGCAGGTCCATAAAATATTTCACCATTCATCGGAAGTTGGAAACGGAACCGGAAAAAAAATGTGCATGATCTAGAAGGTCTAATCATGTTTTCCGACAAGCCGCGCAAGCATTACATCCCTGCAAGTGCTTCTTGCAGGTTCAGATGAAAAGGGCTAACGTAGCTAGAGAACGATGGCCGGTCTTAGTGGCTGAATTCAGGCACAGTAGGTAGGCGGAAGTTGCTGCTTCAAATCGGACATTGAATTCATGAAACCGAGATGCGACTGAGTCTCCGGGCATACCCAAAGCCATCGCGCTTGCAGGTGGAATGACAATGCAAGGTAAAGGATTCCCTTCTCCCGTCGGCCTAAGTTTTGACCTGGGCTTCTTTCGGAAGAGAGAAGAACCGTAGTGGTGAAGCCTTTTACCAACTTTGTTTGTTCACCAAGTACTTTGAAGGCACTTCTTTACAGCCCTTCATTCAGACCTCCACGCTGACACGCATCTTCTGCAGGTGTAGCCCCATTAAGTAGAGGCATTCCATAAGAAATTTGCAATACGCGAAACAGACGATCGTCCATTGTGAAAGGATTCAACACCTTCTTGGGATTCTGCAGTCAAGTTGTGGGTGTGCTACAAAGCCATTTTCTCTCAAACATGGACCCACAGTTCATAATACCTGCATCCACAGTTCATCTGTAACTGTAACCACACCGATATCAGGTCTAAGTTGTGCCATCAGGTCTGCTAGAAGCACTGAAGCCACCACATGTTCGTTATCTGCCGTCCTGGCAAAAGGGTTGATTTCTGCCCTGAACATGCAGCAAACTTGACTTGACCTTAATTATTGGCCCGAAATGGTGAAGTGGCGACGACCATCATACACGCTTCTGCAGGGATCCCAACTGTTCAGCAACATAGCAATAAAATGGATGGCTGGCTTTCCTCACATTCCCCCATTCTTTTGCCTCGCGTTCTTGACCATCATCTCGTATCAAAATGTCTCTCTCAGAGCTCACCAGCTTGCAAAACACTCTCAATGCCGCCATTGATACCTTTAAGGCCGAGCTTGCTGCACAAAATCTATCAGAGCCTTCACTCAACACCTCGAAGGCGCACCCAATCGATGATATTGCCTATCTCCCAACCCCAGCTATGTACGAAGCGCGCCGCGCCGCGCTTGCCAGTCTGGTTGGGTTCTTCTTCAACAACAGGATGTATATCAATCTGAAACTATTCTCCCCCGTATGCTAGGGCCTCATCAAGTCCTTGATCCAGTCTCCCTACGACGCGTTAGCTGCCAATACTTGGATGGTTCTTGAGGTTGCAGGCGTTCGTCTCACCGCCGAGATTGGACTCGCAACACTCCTTGGGGATTCCGAAGAAGGGATGTCCTTGGCTGATATCGCCGCAAAGACAAGCGTCGATGGCCTCAAGCTTGGTATGTGATCTAGTTTCATCCATGTACTTATATTATGCAATGTTAACCGCCCTGCTCAGAGCGAGTTATTCGTCTCCTTATCACGCAAGGGTGGTTCAGAGAAGCGAAACCTGGATACTTCGCAAACAATCGCCTCAGTAACTTAATCAAGAAAGATCTCCCCGGGTTTGCTCTGGCAACTTACATGTACGACTTTATGACTGGCTTGCAACTCCCCAGTCGCTAACTTATTCCAAAGGAACGATCTTTTCAACAAAATCTCCGCCAGTTTCTCTGAGATGGTTAACCACCCTGACCCTGAGTTCCGCAAGAACAACGACCCGTTCCACACCGCATTCCAGCTCGCGTTCAAGACCAACATTTCTTACTTTGGCGCCGACGGATGGCTCACTAAGGACCCTGAGGAAGCGATCAAGTTTGGCCTATCGTAAGCCTTAAATTACTCATCTAGTTCTCACCTCACCCTTGGATTTTCAAAGTATGGGGGCTGTTGGGCCCACGTCTGACCCTGGCGTCATCGCCGATTTCGCTTGGGACGCACTTGCTCAGGGCAAGGACGCAATTGTTGACGTTGGTGGAGGACAAGGCACCCTATGCTGCTCTCTTGCTGCAAGGTCAGTCATATAACCGCGGGCTGTTCAGATTCTGAGATATGCCTTTTAGGTACCCTAATATCAAGAAGTTCGTTGTTCAAGATCTACCTGAGACACGAGATGCTGCGGAAGCGCACATTGCCTCCCGAAATCTCCAAGGTCGTGTAGAATTCGAAGCACAGGACTTCTTCAAACCTCAGCAACGAAAGGGCAAGTATCTCTTTGTCATGCAGCGAGGTAAGTTTTCGAACTTCTTTGTCCCCCACCCCAACTAACAACGCCGCGACAGTTCTGCACGATTGGAGCACCGAGGCTGGTGCCAAGATGATCAAGCATATCAAAGATGTTTTGAACGAAGACGTGAGCTTTGAATCACAATTGATACACTTCTCATTCTGATATTGCGACCTGACGTTCTTAGAGCTGCCTCCTTATCATTGATACCGTCATCCAACCCGCAGTGGTCTCTTCCGAAGGGACTGAGCTCAATAAAGCACTACAATCCCTAAATAAGAATGTCTATCAACCAGTTTCGCCACCACCCTTTGTGCCTGTAGATTTTGGCGAGGCCAGCCGCATTCAACATCAAATCAATGTTGCTCTTACTGCCCTTTGCAATTGTGAGTTACTGTTTCTGTGCATTTCTTCTTCTTTTGTGTCTAACAATTTTATATAGCATTCGAGCGGACTCTCCCCCAACTAACGGAAATGGTCGAACTCGGCGGAATGAAAATCAAGAAGGTCCATGCTACAAGGTGGGTACTTATCTTGCATTCGTCATTATGTCTCCCTTAAATACCACCTTTAGAGGATGGGCATCAATCACCGAGGTCGTACCAGCTTAAAACTATAGGAGCGATTCATTTACTTGTAGAGTCCAAATTTTGTAGCTACCAAATTCATCTGTCGCATTTTGCCGAACTTTCACGACCAATTAAGGCAATTGATTAACCAAAGAAAGTAGTTTTCTCGCCTGCACAACTCGTGACCTTGCTCGGCATTTCCATGGAGCGTTTAGTAAGGCGGAATGTCAGAAGCTGAGAAAGAAGGTCAAACCTGGGAATGCATAGAACACTCTGCTAGATGTCGATTGCAACCTGATCATAATACTTCCTTACTACCATTGCCAATTCGGGACGGTCTAAAACCTGGGACTTCAAATACCGCGGAAGCCGTCTAGGACCCTAAGTTTCTGGAAAGAGTCATATCTTCTAACACTAGTGTTTACGTCCGTAATTTCGATCACATAGATTAGGTTTTCATTCTGGGCGTCTATGGGTGATGGAAGGGTGTTTACTTTGTGATGGTTTACAATGACGGTTTTCTTCGATTCTCCAAGAACTGTCAATGATGATCTAGTTATCTAGTATCGGGATTACGAGACCGATAGGCTTAGAATTGCTATGAGCTAGTGAGATGTACCACCTTGACACCGCAATTTGCACTATTTCCAGAGATAACTGTAAATGGTTATGTTCGGCAGCTGCGCTCCTGGAATGAGTAGTTTCAAATTAGACGAGCGAGCTTAAACTGAACCAGATTGACGAAGAACTTACTTCAAGTGTGAAAGTAAACTTCGAAATCCAGCGAGACTGTAGCTCTCTCGTTACGTCTGATTTTCCCCGTAAATTACGCGTACATATAACTCGGACGTTCTAGCACTGTATGACGCGTCGCAGAGCTGGGCAAAGCCGAGTCATGTTCAAGGTGGGAATGGAGAGTGTGACTGTTGTGACCGGCGGCCTTTGAAAGCGCCCAAAAGCAGTGTAAACCGCTGCGGGGCACTTGTACTTAAGCCACCAACATCGAATTTGCGCTCAACTCAAGCTTGGCCCACAATGTTCACTATCAAAGCAAGCTACGGTAGCCAGACTCGCAAGGCCACTCTTCAAAACCACTCAACTTTTCCTTCCTACGAGGATATATGCACACAGGTTGGTGCTTATCGTTTGGAGCAACTTGTAAATGTCTTGGTAACCGTTCTCTTTAGGTCCACCGTCTGTTCCCTACAACCCAAAGCATCTACTTCTTCAACTTGCTGTTCTCTCCCGATGCGTCGGGGCCTGGACAAATCAAGATTAGCAAGGAAGTCCGCAGCAGCGCGGATTACGCAAAGTGTATTCGCCCCTACAAAGGCCACCATTGGGTGAACTCGCTCCTCAGATTCACTGTCTATGACTTTGACCGATCTCTCGCCGAATCGTCGGGTATGCATTGCTCAGGCGTCTGAGAATCCTATCTGATACAATTCTAGGTCCAAGCCACGCAACTTCTGTCACTGAAGGTATGCCACTAATCCAGTATTTTGTATGTTCTTCTGTGACATGCGCTGTTGTAGGCTCTGTTGCCATGGAGGTCGACTCTGTTGAAAGCATCAGTCGTCTATCTAGACACTCCTCTTCAACTTCCTGCTGCTCAGTGGCTCAAGGAAAAGAAGACATCAGATCTATGCTCTCTGACTTCCAGCAAGGACTCAATCGGGTGTTGGAGAGTAACCTAAGCAAACCTTTGGAAGTTGGTCATCGCGCGCCTTCTGATAGTATGCTTCCCCAGGATGATCGACCTACCGGTAGCTCGTCTTCTCCGCCGCCATCTTGGTGTTCGCTTTGCACCAGGGATCTTCCGACCGGCGAGGATGAGAAAGGTGTATGGTTTTCCTGTGTAGATTGTCACATTGTTGTGGTAAGTGTCACCCTTTTACGAATCAACAGACAATAACTGTTATCTCAGTGCCAAAACTGTCACTCTCGAGGAAAGCCTAGTTTCTGTTTGAACGTTATGGGACCTCATAACATGAAGCAAACCTCAAGACTTTTGGAGTCTGGTATTCCTCATTTGCCATCGCCCTGGGCAACCGACCGCCCCCTGAATTTGGGCAAGTCGACTGTGGGAGTCCAGCAAGGGGCTCCAAAGATGTCTCTTAATCACAATGCTTCTAATCAACCCGGCCTCAAGCCAGTCGCTCACGTTGGAGTAGTCTGCGATGCATGTAATAAGGGGATAGTGGGTGTTCGTCATAAATGCTTGGATTGCCCAGGTATGTGATATGCTGGTAACGAAGGCTTACAACTGACGATTTCCCAGACTATGACCTCTGTACTTCTTGTACTGAATCGGGTCATGCTGTGCAGCACAATCCATTCCATGAGTTTTACGAAATCAAAGAACCTGGTCGTGTTGTTGTGCACACAGTCTACAGTGGTAATGCGGAAAGACCTCCCCAGACCCGGAAAGCCTCACCCGTTGCAACACCCATATCTCACAATGCCACATGCGACCTTTGTGACTCAACGATTGTGGGCGATCGATACGTAAGTTATTTTTTAAATTTTTTTTCATCCTTCAGAACGCTCAACTCTGAATTAGAAATGTCTCACTTGCCCTGACTTCGATACTTGCAAATCATGCTTTAAGTACGTTTTCTGTCTTCCGGGAATGTTTTCGTATTAATATCCCGCTAGCATCACGAACGAACAGCATCCCCACCATCCTTTTGTCAGACTTTCCAAGAATGAAGACTACATTGTAAGTTCTCTAACTTTGATTTGAGATTTTCGTTGACACCTGCCCTAGCGACGCCGCCCTACTCAGGTCAACATGCATTATGCTACTTGCGACGGTAATTTGGTCCTGCTACAGTTTGATACTCGTTCTTATTCTTCCCTAGGCTGTAAGAAAACAATCTTCGGAGCTCGCTTCAAGGTAATCCTACCCTGACATACATTGGCCTGCCCAGTTAACCCTAGCTTATAGTGCATGCATCCAGACTGCCCAGACTACGATCTCTGCCAAAACTGCGAAGCTCTTCCAATCGCTATTCATCCCACTAATCATCCCTTGCTCAAGATGAAGACACCTAATACTGTTGTGCCAACCGTTTATCGAGTAGGACAGAGAACGATAATTCCCGAAGCTTCAATGCCAGTGGCAGACTTCCCAGCTACTCCGGTTGTGTCGGTGCCTTCGGAGGACATCCGTGTCAAGACACCGACACCAGCCTCTGAGCGCCATGGTGGCGATATATCCGGAGTCCAAGACATTTACGCTTCCCAGCCAGTCTCCTCCTCAAATTCTACCATGCCAATGAATTCGTTTGAGGTTACTCCTGACTTCACTGCGGAACAGTCGTGTAGGCAGTCTCCATCTTCGCCTGTTGTTGCAAATGCCACCAATCCCTATAGTACCCCCGAGACCCTTCATTCCATCAACCCATGGCCGACAACCAATTCAGCCGAGCGAGACGAACTCCTCCAGCTTATTGCCGAATTAGCTACACCGCATGATGATGTTACCGAGACTGCTGCAGACCCCTACACGTTTGTACGCTCCTCAGTGATCGAACAAATGAAAGGCAACCACAAATCGAACGAAGAAGTCCATCTTTTTGGTGACGAGGCTACAACCTGGGCGGGTGTTACTTCGAATATCGATCACCTTCTTCCTCAGGAGGCATCCCTTGAGCCAACGGTCTCTCAGGATCTCCAATCCTCTCGCACGCTTGCGCCCAAGATATTAAGCGTTGAGCCGTTATTGGCATCTGGCCTTGACACGATCAGAGATTCGCTCTCCCATCTGATTCGTGACTTGCCCTCGCTTGTCCCACCTCAAATCGTCCCCACACCAGAAACTGCACAAACCCAGCTTCCTTTGAGCGCCGCATTCATCGAGGATGTAACCGTTCCTGATGGTCAGACTTTTCCACCAGGAGCGGAATTCGTCAAGTGTTGGCGACTGTTGAATGACGGCGGTCGTGAGTGGCCAGAGTCAACAGAACTTGTCTTCTTGGCTGGAGACTCCCTCCTCGCCAATGCAGAGGACACTGACTCAGTCGAGGTGGTTAGCGATGTATCAGTGGGAAAGACTGGGCCAGGAAAGACAGTTGATGTATGGACGGGGGAATTGAAGGCTCCTGAAAATCCAGGTAGGTATGTTGGCTACTGGAGGTTAAGGGCGGACGGAGAGTTGTTCGGCAATAGCCTCTGGATTGAGTAAGCTATCTCTCCATCCGTTGTTCCAGAAATGAAGCTGAGCGATTTTAGGGTCAATGTTGCCGAAGTTGACTCTCAACATACTTCCGATGAATCCATGGCCTCGTCGTCTATCATCATGCCTGCAGTCTCTCAAAGTGACGCTGCATCGGCCACCGTCACTGGCACCCTATCCTCTAGAACTCAATCCGCTAATGAAGACAACTTATCAGATGATGGCTCTGATTTATCTTTGATCAGTATGCCTTCCTCGCCATCGGATGACGAGCTTTGGCACGAGACGAGGTCTCATCCAACAAACTCTATCACGAGTGCTCTTTCACCCGCCCAACCAAGGAGACTAGCGCCTTCCGATGCGAATGTGGATTATGTGATGCTCTACGATGATAGTTCCTCCGAAGATGGTGCCAAGTAATTCTGCTGCATATGATACTGCTTGTACACTACTAAACACGAATGCATCACCCATTATGATTTATTCTGTAGAGTGCTCGTTTGATGCAGTTACTTCGAGAACCAGAACAGTATCTTTCCCAATATTCTCTTTGTGGACGACTTTATACACGGGTGTGGTGGAAGTCAACGAATAACCGACACCTGCAGCACCAACAAACACGGGAGCCGCAGTAATCACCAGTCTATCGACATCCTTGCTTGATAAAAAAGACTCTATCACCTTGGCACCACCTTCTACCATAAGCGATTGTACACCGTTGAAGTATAGCGATTTCAAAACTGTTTCGATCGGGATGTAGCCGTTTGGGCTAACAAAATCCGCTTTGATTAACTTCGCACCCGCAGATTCGAGTTCCTTCCTCCTGTTCTCGAACTCGATTGATTCTTGGGAAGAAAGCGAACTGTCGTCAGCGTATATAACCCAAGGTCGACGACCGCAACCCGCTTGGAAGTTTTTCAAAAGCTTGCAACTAGGTGGTAGTTCAAGTTTCTTGTCAAGTATGACCGGACGGGGAAGATGATGGGGTTTCCCTCCTTCTGCAGGCTGGGGTAAATGCCGAACTAGGAAATTCTCATTAACAAGGCGCAAGTGGAGTGCATTGAATAGTACCATTCAATTGAGGATCGTCATTCAAAACTGTACCGATACCAACCAGAATAGCGTCGTGCATCGTTCTCATCCTGATCTCGTTCGTAAAAGGATGATGTTGTAACGGGAGAGAGGTTACCAATGAGTCATAACAAATGTTTCTTTGCAGCTTAACATCAGCTGTGTTCCATTAGAGATCCCAATTTTTGCATCGATAGATTGCGCAAAAGTCAATGTCACAGAAGGCCTGCTCTTAGGTCCATCCCTTGAAAGTAGTATTTTGGAAAGGAACGCTGGTGGTGCCAGATTAAGATCAAAGTTCATGGTGAGGTTGAGAAAAGCTTGTTGTTGTGTGAGCCAGTAGATAAATGAGTTATGTAAGCTTAGTATTGAAAAGGATACAAACGATCGTGGTCCACCAAATTGTTGTCCATGTTGCTACTAAACACGCTCTTGAGAGATGAGACAGGCAAAGGCCTACTGTATGGTATGAATTGTGTAATAGAGGGGGTGAAATGTATATGATGAGAGACTTCTGAAATTGCTGCAGACAGACCCGCAAACGGTCGCCAACAGTTAAGAGTGATGGGATTGAATTTGTTGCGGGTATATATGTGGGATAACGTACTTGGTGAATGTGACGATGATAAATGGCCAGGAGGGATATAACGGCTAATTAGTCAAAGGCCCAGGCCTGACGGATCAGCTGGTATGGGCATAACAGTAGTAAAGAGTGTCTGCTGGCTGTATGGTAGAAGAGGCAGAAAGCTACGACCAACAGACAACGCCTGCAATGAAGAGAACTTGACAATGAAACCAGAAATATCAAAGGGCGGTCGTTGAAGAAGAAAACAATTGCGAAGCGTTAGATAGAACAGGAAAAAATTAAGATCACATTGGTCACAACAAAAGTCAAGTTCCGGCTTTGCGGAACCAGCAGGATACTCAGTTAAGCATATCCATTTAAACGAAGAACTGAGTGCTGCAATGATGATTTGATCAGTATAAAGGGGGAAAGATAGAGAAGAAGACTAACTGAATCCGGCTTGCGGCATGCACCTCCATCTCCTCCATTTTATAGGAATTTAGTTCTTCTTTTATCCTCTGCGCAAGGGCAGGGGTGAGTCGGCTCCAAGTAGCTGGCTCGCTTCGCCGATCGTAAACACCCGCAGAAAAAGTATCGTACACCGAGAGATTGCTAGCGAACGTCAATCTCTTGATGGGTGCAGTCTGTGACCGATGTGCCAGTGTAGGGGGCGACTTGGATGACGCTGACCCGATTGTCGAAAGTGCTGGTGCGGAAGAGTTAAACGTGGGGTGTTGAAAGATGGCAGAGCTACGGTTCTCGGAGTGAGTTGGGCTTGGAGGTGAAGGAGGTAAATCCTTCGAGCCTGGACTAGTGAAAGTTGTGGCCATTGGAGAAGCTGAATCGAAAGATAAGGGTGGAAGAGAGGGCGGTGTCGTTTCGGTAGCACTCGACGAATGCGATCCGTGGCTTGAAGAGTGGGAATTATGTCTATGGAGACCGTCAATGTGGTCTGGATCGGGCGAAGGTATCCGAGCTAGAGGACCCAGCTCTGTAGTAGGCGCTGGGGATGTATACGAATTCGCGCGACCACGGTTGGCAGCTGTATGCTCGTTCTGCAAGTACCTGCTCTGATCGTATGTATCCGCATCTGAAGAATCGTGGGTGGTCAGCGACTTTGTACCGCTCAATAAGAAGAGAACTTACACTTGAGAATACCCCGTGCAGGCTTCCTCGATCGTTCAACAGAACGTCTGATATCCACAGCCCATGGCTCCATATCTCCTGAAGGCCGTGGTGGGCCATAATCGTACGCTGGGCCGGAGCTGCTGCTTCCGCTCTTTGGTGCCTCAGCACGAATAGTGACGTCTTCTTCAAGATCGCCATCGCCTTCCTGGTCCCATTCTTCGTCGTCCTCCCAGCCTTCTGGATGCGAGCCATATGATGATCCTTGTTGATGATCATAGTGTCCATCGTCGCTCTCATCTTCGTCTTCTTCAACCAACGTCCTCGTCCCGTCTTCGTTGATACGCACATTCGCCAAATTATTTTTGTTAGGCGACGTTGCACCTTGCCTGGTTGCAGTATTTCTGTCCCAAGTTGGAACTCCGGCGACAGCGTCGTTACTTCCCTTGGCGGCTTCTTCGCGAGCAACAGCCGCAGCCGCAGCCTCTTTCGCTCTGGCGGCTGCCTCTGCGTTGGATTTGAGAGTATGTTGTCGCGCGAGTTTGGCGGCGGGTGAGAGTCCATTCAATTCAGCACTGTTGACCGTCCAGTCGCCTCCCATTCGATCCAGCTCGGCAGTGACGTGCGACACACTGGCTTCACTGACCTCGCTTTTCGCGCTCTTCTTTTTCTTCCCTTTCTTATCCTTGTCACCGTCTTTATCCTTGTCCTTGTCTTTCTCCTTATCTTTGTCTTTGAACAGCGACGTGATACCGGCTAAAGAGTTTCGCCGGGCGAGCTTGCCCATGGCACCGAGTTTTCGAATCATGACGCTGGCGCTGCTAACGGTCGATGATAATGATATGTTATCGGTACTCATGTTCATCCGGGAGTTGAATAGAGAGGCTGCCCTGCCTTTCTTCTTGGGTGGTGGAGCGGTTGAGGAAGCATCGTCAACACCACTGTCGGTGCCGTTTGTGGGCACTTTCTCTGCCTTGGAGGTCGACGCGGTAGCCACAGCTTTACCTTTCATCTTGTTAATTGAAGGCTGCTGGTTAAGTTGAGAAGCTTTAATCGAGACGTCATCGTCATCTTCTTGGATTGCGTCTTCCTCCCTTAGGATGTTGGCCGAATTGAAAGATAGAGCTCTCCTGAGGCGGCCTTTGAGTCCCGCGCTTCGAGACCCGGCAGCCTGGATGGCGTCATGATTCATAGCACCGAGATCGATATCATCTCGGGAAATCCGCTTTTCTGAGATAGTGAATGTTCCTTGGGATAGTGGAGATGGGCGACTAAGACGAGGTGTTGCTGAACCATTGGAACTTACGCTTGCACCGGCTGTAGATGATGCAGAGGTTGGTGGAGAGGCTGTTGTTGTCGCTGGGTTACCGGGACGAACAGATGTGGCTGTAGAGGTAGATGTCGAGGAAGAAGTGGAAGAGTTTCGGTGATGGGGCTGTCGGAGAGGGCTGGAAGCACCAGAAGATGCCGGGGGTGATGCCGCAGGGGAAGGAGAGCTCCTCGCAGAGCCTTGACTGCTAGGAGTTGGAGCAGGCGAGTTGCGATGACTAGCACGGCCATTGCTTTTAGCACTTTGGTTACTGTTGGTCCTCTGTCGTGACCCAGAAGAGTTTACAGATGATGTTGATCCCGAAGCGTCCGGACGCGCATATGGCGGATGTGGTATATTACCGACACCTTGCCGCCAGTCGGTGACAGGATCGGCGGGAGAATGAGGTTGTGATGGTTGTCGATTCGGACGTCTGTATGGATGAAAGCCAGGACCTGGATACTGTTGACCTTGCGGTGGTGAATGGTCGCCGCCAGAGGCAGTCCGATGTGCTGTCGGTGGTGGAGTACCACTGTGGAATTGTTTGAAAACCTGATTTTGAGTAAAGTACTCTGTAGGAGATTGAGGTTGGCCTGACTGATTTGGGTTAGACGGACGCTGAGAAGGTGAATGATGCTGAGGTGGAATAGCTGGGAAAGCGTGCTGAGCGTTGAACATCATTTGCTGATAAGCCCACTGAGCAGCGAGCTGGGCATTTCCAGGATCGAAATAAGGTGCCTGACCGGGAATCTGGCTTGGATACGGCTGCGGTGATTGCTGCCCTTGATGAGGTTGAAAGAAAGAAGGGTAAAAAGGAGGGGCAGTGATGTTGGGCGTCCAGCTTCCTTGTGGCTGCTGCTGAACAGGATACGGAAAAGAGCCTGGAGAATGCTGCTGAGCCGCTAAGAGCATCTGTTGTTGCAGAAGCTGCTGCTGATGCTGCTGCTGCTGAAACTGTTGCTGTTGCAGCGACTGCAAATGCTGTGGAGGTGGCGGTTGTTGCGACTGCGATGGTGACAGCGGCGACGACTGGCTCTGGTGAGGCGAGCTGGATTCATTGGCAGGAGACGTGCGTTGTCGTGAATTATTCGTAGGAACGTCCATTCTGTTGTCTCTCGTATGATGGGTCCAGTCAGGAGTGGCCAGAACGGCCATGGGCTGGTCGATGCCCAAAAAAAATAAAGGAAAAGCCGGTGCTGCTCTACACGCGCTACAAACCTTTAAAAACGAATCCAGACATTCAAGAAATGTAACCTACGCCTTGGAAAACAGCGAGCTCGCTGTCTTGAACAACGAAGACAAGGGAAACCCGGTTGCAATCACAGCAGAGCCACAATCAAAATAAAATGTCCTTGCACGTGTACCACACAAAATCTCAGGTACTCTCCTTGCTTTCTTTCATTTTACTTTCTATCGAGACAAACAGTATAACTTTTATGAAGCTGGAATTGAAAGAAATTTATTGCATTGCTTTTAGTCTCAGTAAACTCGGGAAATGCATGCGGTTTACAAATACGTGTTGTCACTGTGCTGATGTTAACTTCCATTCAAACCATAGACCCAGTTGGCATCCTTCCAGCGAGTTCGATGCCATGGCGAGAACTCGGAGAACATGGTAAACTTGACTTTTATATATAGGAGCTATGCACGTGACCACAACGCGTCGCAAATCGCTCGACCCTGGCTGCTCTTTATCGTCTTCATCGTCCACAACGACGATGGCCCCAGTCGCAGGCGCAGCATCGCCAAAAAAGCAGGCCACGAAGCTACCCGATGCCAGTAGTCCCAAAAAAGCGATATCGGGATTACCGACATCTTCATCGTCATCATCATTATCCCCCTATTACCGTGATGTCCATATGGAAACAGCAAAGGGACTCCCAACCATGCAGAGCTTTAGCGATATTCGTATGAACACCGCGAAATCACCCTTTGAACCAACAGACGACATCTACATGGATACTGCTCGTGGCGGCAATACAACTGTTCGTCAGGGTGCTTCTTTTCAAGTTTGGGAGAAGGAACTGCTGGAAAGCTCTGAAGTCAAACGAAAAGCCACAGTCGCCCAACTTTGTGCGTCCATTGAATCCTCCTTTATGTGCGGTTCTAAAATAGATGTTCTCTAGACTTTTTGGACTACTACTTTCAACTCCTGGGTTACATCTCCACCCGAAAAGATCGCCGGACAAAGTTTGATCAAGATACCGCCGCGAGAGGTGTCAAAGGCCAGGAATATGCCAAAGAGTTCAAATCTTACTGCGGGAGAGAGCGCGTCGTTTTGAGAAAGAGGCGAACTAAACTAAAAGTTGATCAGTTCCACATCATCGCTCAGGTGGGGCAAGGTGGTTATGGTGAAGTTTTCTTGGCGAGGAAGCAAGAGTCAGGCGAGGTCTGCGCTCTCAAGAAAATGAGAAAACGGACACTGTTCAAGATGGACGAGGCAAGCTTACATGCTTTTCGGATGTTTCACTTTTCATCATCGGGGTCCTTAGATTCGCCACGTTCTAGTGGAAAGAGACATCTTGACCGCCACAAAGACGGCTTGGCTCGTCCGCCTTCTATATGCGTTCCAAGATCCTGAACATGTATATCTGGCCATGGAATACGTTCCTGGTGGTGACTTTCGGACGTTGCTCAACAACTCTGGTGTTTTGAAGGAGGAGCATGCGCGATTCTACATCAGCGAGATGTTCGCAGCTGTCAACGAACTCCACAAGCTCGGATACATCCACAGAGATCTCAAGCCAGAGGTAAGTCTTGCCGAAGTTTTGTCCCTCTCTTTTGCCGATGAGTCGTCTTTAGAACTTCCTTGTCGACGGTAGTGGCCATGTTAAACTGACGGATTTTGGCCTGGCGACTGGTGCCCTAAACCCCAAGCGAATCGAGTCCCTTAAAGTCAAGGTAATATGATCATCACATATAGCAGAAGCCTATCACTAATTTTGTATGGTTAGCTGGACAAAGTCAAGGACAATCAAGTGGTCCACCGCTCGACGATGGAGCGGCGCTCCATCTATCGGTCAATTCGTCAAGAGGACCCACGATATGCCGATTCAATTGTGGGGTCGCCTGACTACATGGTCAGTAACTAGTAACCTCTGAACTTTGTCGATACATTTCCTCTGATGTCAACTCCTAGGCGCCAGAGGTATTGCGCGGCAAACCGTACACATACTCCGTTGACTACTGGTCGCTGGGTTGCATTCTCTTCGAGTTTTTGGCGGGTTTCCCCCCGTTCAGTGGGAGCACTCAAGAGGAGACATGGACGAATCTCAAGAACTGGACGAAAGTACTGCGAAGACCCGAGTATGACAAGCCAGAAGATTTGATTTTCAACCTCACGGACGTTGCCTGGGATGCAGTCACAAGGTAAGCCCAAATTTTCTCTAACAACCACGGGGCGCTCATGTATATTACCTCTTAGGTTGATTGCACATGCGAGTGTACGATACGCCACGCTGGTTCAAGTCACCCAACATCCATTCTTCAAGCATATCAAGTGGGATGATCTACGAACTGTCCGGGCCCCTTTTGTTCCAGCGCTCGATTCGGAGATCGATACCGGCTACTACGACGACTTTTCTAGTCCCGAGGATATGGCCAAGTATGCAGAGGTCAAAGAAAAACAAAAGAACGTAGACAAGGTGAAAGAAAAGGATGAAGGATTTGGGAGAGGTGTTTGGGTGGGTTTCACATTTGGCAAGAATGGACCAGGAGTGGCAGCAGGGAATATGTTGAATGGTCTTGGTGGCGGAGGTCGGTATGATGATGGTGCTTTGATTACTATCTTCTAAGTTCGGAGGCTTCGTTATACCCCTTGCATTTAAATGTGGTTTCAGGTGTAGCTTGTCTAACGATGGACTCGAACAATGACCCATAATGACCATGGGCATCAAATCGAATTTAATGTGATTGAAGACAACAACTACCTCTCTAGGTTGCTCCACTTGAAGATTCCGTTCATTGTGTAACGGGTACAGTACCGATGTGGAATGTCAATGAATTGGGACCTTTGTCAGGCACGATGAGTTACTTTGTATTCCCGTTTACCGCATCGAAATGTACAGCCACAAGGCGCTTAAGTTGAAGGTCATTCATACTCCGCGAATATGAGATAGATCACATCGAGTCATCGAAAGGAGCCTGCAAAACACCTATCGGAGCATCCTTTTCGAAGGAAAGCAAGAATGCGAATTTGATTTATTACAAATGAGAGGTATGAGTACGTTGATATACATGTGGTGGCAGGTCGTAACCATCTGTCCATGCTTGACGGACTTGATTAGGACTACTAATAGATAATGAGGCCATATAATTTACGGCGGAAATATACGCTAGTAAAGTCCTGAGAGAAGAATAACGAAAGGGGGTGTGTGGGGGTGTCGAAGGACACTGGCATAAAACGTGGTATTTGTCGTAGTGAGCGTGCTGGAAGGAACAACCAGAGATTCGAAAGTGGATGGAGATTGCATGCATGAATTCACAATAAATAAATATAGGTCTCGAAAGAAGCGAAATAGATGAGAAGCAAAGATAAGGCTCAAAGCATACTTAGAAGCGTCGTCGTGAAGAAATTGAGGTACCGCGGGTATGTTCACGGCGGTGGGTGGTGGTCATGACCCAGGGTTTTCGTTCGAATCTCGGGCGTTTTTCAAAAATTAGGGCAGTAGCCACACTGTCGTCGTCTGCGCTTTCAAAAGGGTTTGCCTTTCGTTTGGAGGAAGATGGGGCTGTTGATTGATGTGCATGGTCTGGTGTGCGCTGCAGATATATCGTCAGAATTGAATAGATGGAGGTAGAAAGTCTACGGACTGGAGTGACTGGACCACAGGATGAGGATCGCGAAGATCCAGAGTGAGGTCCGAGGAACAAGTCGGACCCCCAGCTCATGCGTGAAAGATCCACGGGGACGTCTAGACGAGGAGGGGAGTTGCTGAGCTTTTGTTGAGTGATAACAAGTCCCACGGAATGTCGTGGTTGAGTCAAGTGCGCGGGAATGCTGATCCTAGATCGAGCAAAGCCGGACACTGCGACACGAGGGCGGAGGCTTGCAATGGCTTCGTCCTCTTCTCGTTCTATGAACGATGGGGATGAACAAGGAGGGTTGCCGTCTTGATGCTCCTCAAATGCCGACATCCCGCCCTCTGCTGCGTCATTTTCCACAAAAGCGGAGGAATTTCCAGTCTCTCCGACAGTAGATGCTGACCATCTCGACTTCATGTTGTCACCAAAGTCGCATGAAAGACACTCGAGGGCAGGGCTATGGACGATCTCAAGAGAAATAGGTAAGCTTGCCTGCTTTGGAGAGGGTATAACACAGCGAAGTGAAGGTCGCGCTGGACGACAGATTTCTTGATTGAGCTCGTTGACTTGTATTTCGGATAGATAGATCGGCGTAGGTGCAAAGATCCTGATTGTGTCGGAGCTTGCTTCTGTTGGGTGAGACGTGAATGCTGGGAGGGGCGAAGGCGCCAGATCGAGGATGGGGAGAGGTAGAACGCTAATCTGACGCTGATCCAGCTTTGCTGCCGCTTGAGTACTGACACTCAGTTGCAGGGCGAGAGCGTGCTTTTTGGCGTGATGAGTTGGTCGGAGAGCAGCTCGGACTGCTTTCGCCAATGCCGAACAGTGAAGGTTCGCTCGACGCAAGACGTCACCCATATTTTCGGTTCTTGAATGAGTCGTGAAAGCCATGTTATAGATTTGTGGGTGAAGGAAATCGTGAATAGTTGAACTTGAGACCTGTCACACGCTCTGCGTGATAGAAAAGAGGGAGAAATGAGACGGATAGCTTTGCAGGTATAGATCAGAGAAAGTGGCAGCGGTCCAGAGGAAATTGGCAGCTTCGCAGGCCCACTATAAGTGTTTCGAATATTTGGACCCACAGAGCAGGTTCCAAGTGGGAAATTCCATGAGTATAAAGACATTGACAAAAGAGAAGGCTTGATGTGAAGAATCCTATTGTTCTTGTGGCAAGCAGGCGGACCTGAACAAAAAGAGGACAAGGACATAGGGTGGTCATTAACCGGAGGCGAGGGGGCCATGACACTTCCCTATTGCGGACACTTTTTGTTTCCTTCAGGGACCCACAACACGTGACAGTGTACGATCGACATTCGGCAAGTTTTCATCGTATCCTTTGTGATCACCTCTCGATGCCTGCAAGCGCCCACAAAGTTGGTCAGATTTACTTCTTAACTTATGCACGGAGAGTTGGTTTGGTTTACCCCGGTTCAACCTCCATCTAGGATCTCTTTTGTTTTGTCCCGACTGTGGTACCCTCCTTTCGCTGCCCAAAGATGGAGAATTAGCTGTAATCTGCGAACAGTGTAGCCACGAGGAACCCGCCACTTGTATGTACTTGAACCTCCAATCACTCAAATGCGACCCTTATCCTTACCTTGGCACGCACACTTAGCATATGAAAATGTGATTACCACAACAAGGTCGAATCCTGAAGCGTTCCCATCTGCACTCAGGCAAAAACGAAAGACACAAACTAAACAGCACGACAAAGGAGACCAAGGTACACTGGTGAGTCGAGAACGTTGGCGGCATAAGTCGATTGATATTCAACGCACGATGAGTAGACACAGGAAAAGTGCCCTGTCTGTGGGCACCTCGGAGCGTATTCAAAAGAGTTGCAGGTGAGCTGCCTCATTGCCAAGTGATTGACCGGATTGTTAGACGCCGCTCCTGCTCTAGATGAGAAGTGCGGACGAAGGCGCCACGATATTCTACACGGTGAGAGATGTACTTGATTCATATACCAGCTTTGATTTATCCAGTTCTTGTAGTGTGGATCGTGCAAACACGGCTGGCGTATCAATAATTGATCATGTTTTACACGTATACACCAACGGAACAGAAAAGTGCGACGACACCGAATCCGCCAAGGATGCTGGCCACGAGCGCGGTGGCAGGTTCTTTCACGTTGAGTTTAGATGTAGGAAGACTGGGTGCATGTTAGGACTAGATATGAAATATAGGTGTGCAGTGAAACTTACGTTGAGGAATAGAAGGCGAGGGCAAAAGTTGGCAGCAAACAGAAAGCTGCCACGAATGGCAAAAGAGAAATTGAGATTGCCGGTGTAAAAGCTGGTAATGAGTGATGCAACGCCTAGAAATGCAAAACAATGTTTAGAATACATTCGCATGGAACTAAGACCAAAAGTGACATACCTGGAGTCTGCGGTAATCGTCCATGATGAAACTGGTGTGGAGGAACGAGGGAGCGGTGTGCTGACGTAGGAAATGAGCCAAACACGTGTCATCCTTGCCTTATAACAACCGCTGCCAGCTGCGTTGCTTCCCTACTCAACACCAAACCACAACCAAGTCCTCAATCATGTCCGCAGCTCAAAAAGTTCAGCAACATCCCGCCTTTGTTCAGGCTCAAAATAAGGCAAATCTCTACGTTAACCAGCTCGACAAGGAGGTACTTTATCTTTTTTTTTGTTTGCCGAATCAATTTTTTCTGACACGCCACGACGTCACAGCTTTCCAAGTATCCTGTCCTCAACAATCTCGAGCAGCGAACACAAATTCCCAAGGCATACGCTGTTATCGGCGGTCTTGTGCTCCTCGTCTTCCTCCACACCTTCAACGCTCTCGCTGCCCCCGTTTCCAACCTTGTCGGCTGGGGTCTCCCAGCTTATCTCTCCTTCAAGGCCATTGAAACACCCAGCCCTCACGATGACGTCCAATGGCTGACATATTGGGCCGTGTTTGGATTCTTCAATTTCCTAGAGTCCTTTGCCCTCCGTGTTCTCCTTTACTACCTTCCCTGGTACTTTGCCTTCAAGTCAGTCTTCATTGTCTGGCTCCAGCTGCCTGCTTTCCGCGTATGCCCTTTTTCGCTTGCATCGTGTGTTTGGTCATCTTAATTGACGTCATATCCAGGGCGCACAAATCACCTATTTCAACGTCATCAAGCCTGTTCTCGCCAACGTAAGCTCCGCCACCCGAACCCCTGCCACTACAAACGCAGAGCCCAGTGCTGAGTAATCGCTGCAGCAACGACGAAAGTCTCATTTTCAGTGACTTGTCACATGCGATCTTTATTTCGGGAGAATGGTGCACAAGCCCTGTCAATTTTCGATTTTTCTTTCTTTAGACATATGTTGTTATTTTACTGGCGAACTTTAAAAGACTTTCAAACACAAACAAGCCTGAACTTGACCTGAGCGAAAGATTTCACTGACTCGTGGGAGATGTTGTACGTGTTGAGAAATGATATCTCCGCCTGCTTCCGTTGCTACATCGGTGCCAACTCCTCGCAGTTTGGCTCACTTCCCCTTCTAGGAGTACGTTCTGTTCCGCAATCACAGAAGGTAGTCCGCTGGCATCCCGTTCTACGGTTTTCTGTAAAGCGACATGAAGGCTACCTTCGTCCACCACACATGGAATTTCGAAGCACCGATCTAGCCCCAATTTCATTAGATTTCTTTCCTGCGGGTAACCTCCAAGATTTCGATTAGTACTTTTTTCTTTATTGGGCTGAAATAGTTGACCACTTTACACTTAGCCTTCCGAATCACCAGCCCATCATAACCTTTGCGATTTCACTGTTTTCAGTAAGTTCACCGAAACAACCGGCCACGATTCTTGTGCTGAAGACTACAAATCTTTCCCACCTCGCTTCAGCAGCTTCTAAACCCATCGGGGCATGCCATCTGCTATCGGTGCTGGCTATCAAACCTTTTCTGCCTTGAACGCTGTTACTATTCCTATGCAGGACGCATGAATGTGGATAGCAATCACGCTTAAAATATACAACACTCTCCTCGAAGGCCACAAGACTCTATCGATAAGACTATGGAATGCAGCCGTCTGTCAGCCGGGTAGCCTGCACGCTGGATTCCAAAGTTGAAAGCAGGGTAAATTTAAACTCAGTGCAGATGTCCACATGCTCCATGTTCAATTGGATGGTTCTTTTCAGCTTTCTGGGTTGTAGCAACGGCGAATGGACATTGCAGATCGAAGACCATCTGGTGGTAAAGATTGGGCCAAAGAAGCTCCTTGCCATCAATCCTTCTTCAACCAGTTAAAAAAGGTCGTTCGGATCTGGCCGCTTCTTGCTGCCCTTCCTGGTGCACCCAGTTGAACGCCCTCCCTCCCCATTCGGACTTTCGCGATGTCTGAAGTTCGTGAAAACGAGAAGTATGCCAACAGCGAGGAGGCTGCCTCCCAGCAACCTGTCTTCTTCGAGCGACCTACGGGAATCAAGGGATTTTACCTCCATCCTGTTACTCAGGTGCGTATCTCTGCCTTGGCCGAGGCCGATTCAGTTGGCTTATACTTTCTAGGTTGTGATGCTTGGTCTCGTTTGCTTCATGTGTCCAGGTATGCAATCAATCGCATTTCGCGTCTTAACCTTTACTAACATGAAATACAGGGTTGTTCAACGCCTTGAATGGTCTTGGAGCGGGAGGTCAAGTTGACTCCACGACGAGTGCCAACTCGAACTCGGCTCTATACGCGACTTTTGCGGTATCTGCGTTCTTTGCTGGGTATGCTTACTTTGAAGCGTCTGAACCATGCGTGCCTCCTCTGAAACATTCATCTAGGTCGATCAACAATCGGTTGGGTGCTCGTCTGACACTGTTCCTTGGGAGCACTGGCTATGCTCTTTACATCGGATCATATCTGTAAGCAACGACTTCTTCGTTGATCAACTTCTTCACTGACCTTTTCACAGCGCGATGAACATCCATCCCCACGCGGGTGCATTCGTGATTGCCGCTGGAGCCATCCTGGGCATTTGTGCCGGTCTCCTCTGGACGGCTCAGGGGTCCCTCATGCTTTCTTATCCAACTGAGATTCAGAAAGGACGATTTATCAGCATTTTTTGGACCATTTTCAATCTTGGTGCCGTTATCGGGTCGAGTGTATCCCTCGCAATCAACTTTGGCAATACGGTGAGTACTTTTAATGCATCCACGTATTTCCATGCCTGATTAGCACTGACTCCAGGGCAATTCTGGTAAGTTTCCAGTTGCCTACAACGTGAAGTAATCTCAAGAACCATTGCGATGTTTAGTTTCGAACAGTACCTATGTGAGTTTCAGTTCCTGGAGAAGGATTACAACTTGCTGATTGCGTTGATAGATCGCCTTTCTTGTACTGACTTTGATCGGAGCCTCGATCCCGTTACTTATGGCCAACCCGCACAGCATCGTTCGAACAGACGGCTCCAAACTCGCTGCACCCCGTCATCCGTCCTGGAAAGTTGAGATTTACGGTCTTTGGGTAGCCGTAAGAGATGATCCCTTGATCATTATGCTGTTCCCGATGTTTTTAGCCTCCAATTGGTTCTATACCTGGCGTACGTTCGGAAGAGTTTCTGCTAATCTGTGATTAGTTCTAATATCTTCTCAGAATTCAATGGTTACAACGCGGCTATATTCAATATTCAAGCTCGGTCCCTGAACAACTTCGTCTACTGGGTTGCCCAAATTATCGGATCTATCTTCATTGGATTCATCCTAGATACGAAGAAGATCGGTCGTCGTGCTCGTGCATTCACGGGATGGGGAATTCTGTTCTTCGCCGTTTTTGCCCTCCATATCTGGGCTTACTTTTACCAGAAGTACGTGTTCCTTGATCCTGCGTCCAAGAACGCCATCTCAAGGTTTTCTTTAGAGATTATTCGCGGCAGTCAATGCCCGAAGATGCAACAAAGATTGGCATCCACGACAAAGGTTATGTTGCCAAGATCTGGCTTTACTTCTTGTTCGGCGTCTTGGATGCCGTCTGGCAAATCACTGTGTATTGGATTATGGGTGCAATGTCTAATGATCCAGCAAAACTTGCACATTTCACTGGCCTTTGTAAGTTAACTTTTCTTATTTGATGAGCAACTTGTTGACCGAAATCTCAGATAAATCCATTCAGTCTGCTGGAGCGGCTGGCATGTGGCGCGCAGACGCTGTCAAAACACCGTAAGCAAAATTATCTGCATATTTCGTTTTGCTAACGAACAAACGCGCCAGATACATGACGATCTTCCTTTCCACCTGGATTCTTATGGTTGTTGGGCTGTTATTCGCTCTTCCCATGATTCATCTACGCGTCAAAGATACCACAGATCTTGCTGACGAAACATTGTAAGTAGTTTGAGATTTGAGAACGCTTTCGCTCATCGATGGTTTCGTAGGGCCCGCATGGATGATACAGGCCATATTCATTCCACTGAAGAAGCCGAATTCCATCAACCACGCAAAGATTGAGGCGGAAACGTAGTTTTACTTGGTGGTCTTCGATAACGATGTTTCGAATGTATATGTGCCTCTGATTCCTGTTCTGCAATAAAAATGGATCCTTCACGAGCTGTCTAACTAATTCAATCGCATCGAGGAGTAAGTGAACATCAAATGGCTGGAAATATGTAATGAGCGATTATAACTGTAGTTTGATGAGGTACAATCTTTGGCGTGCGTGATTCCAGTTCATCCCGACGCGGCAAAGATTTCGTGAAGTGTGATCAACACTCTTCTTCTTCCCTACATCGATTGCAATGGCAGACATTACCCGCGACACGGCATCTCAATCCAATCCATTCGATGTCGCCACGGAACATGCATCTTTCATCTGGACTGTTGATTTCGAACTACAAGTCATTCGAGGTTCTGTTACACATAAACTGACCGTCAAAAAAGATAGTGTCAAGGAGGTCATGTTAGTGTTTTCTCGAACAACGATTTGCTATCATTGTTCTGAGCCCTTCAAAAGATTCGACACGTGGGACTTGGAGATATTTCGCATTGAAGTTAACGGGTCTAACGGAAAGGTTCACTAAATTTCAACATCCTTTGGAACCCTGTTTAAGCAACTCCCAGTACGATATAAAACCTAAAAAAGCCGTGGTTGGCTCAGCTCTCCACATTTTTTTACCTTCCAATCTAAAACAAGACGACAAAGTTACTGTAAAGATTGACTACTCTACGACGGGAGGATGCACGGCGCTTCAGTGGCTGGATAAGCGGTACGTCTCAACCAGTTGATCAGGGTATGATTTTGACAATATTATAGGCAGACTCAAGGGAAGGAGCACCCTTATCTCTTTAGTCAATGCCAACCGACGTACGCTCGTGCCTTGGCACCCCTTCAAGGTGGCTTGATCTTTATTTTAACTCAATTATTGCTGATGATCTTCACCAGACACCCCGGCGAACAAGATTGTGCATATTCTTATTTCTTCTCGTTGACCATCCGTTTGACACCTTGTCCTAATCAGAAATACTCGGCTGCAGTTACCTCAATTCTTCCTGTTCTTCTTTCTGCTCGTCGTGTCTCTCCGCCTGCCGATGGACCACCCCACAATGGTAAAGCAGTTGGCAAGGAGGCTGTTGTGTATAAATATGACCAGGTTCAACTCTTTTGTACTCCGAAAGTCAAGCATGACACTGACTTTTATCCAGCCTGTGCCAATCCCCACATACTTGATCGCTATAGCGTCTGGCAATATGCGCTACAAACTCTTCTCGAAACCTGAAGGTAAAAGTTGGACAAGCGGGGTGTGGGCTGAACCTGAGTTAATTGAGAAGGCCTTTTGGGAATTTAGCGAAGATACAACACGGTACGTGGTCAATTATCTGGTGTGATGCGCAACTCATCATTATCAGCTTCCTGTCGGCTGAAGAAGAGATTATCATTGACTATCAGTTTGGCGTCTATGACCTTTTAGTACTGCCACCATCGTTTCCTTACGGAGGAATGGTAAGGCTTTTGGTTTCGCCCTCATTCCAATACTAATGATCTTGACCAGGAAAATGCTTGTATTTCGTTCCTCACACCGAGTACGCCTTCGGATTTAGTCTATTACTGTGGGGCACTGACTATCTTATCGGAAGGCCTTCTCACTGGTGATCGGACTTTGGTTGATGTTGTCGTTCATGAGTTAACCCATTCATGGTTTGGGAATGGCGTAACGTTCGATTAATTTTCAATTTAGATGTTCACTGCTAATACGTTTTCAGCCACGCTAATCCATCCCACTTCTGGTTGAATGAGGGTTGGACGACTTATATCGAACGAGTGCTTCAAGAGAGGCTCCATTCTCCCGCTGAACGAGGTTTCGCCTATGTCATCGGGTCAAAAGCACTCTACGATGACCTGGAACGTTATTGCGACCAGCCAAAATTCCAACGATTGGTAATAAGCTTCCAGAATGAAGAAGACCCGGACGATGCATACAGTAGTGTTCCCTACGAGAAGGGTGCCAACTTCATTCTTCATTTGGGTATGTTTCAATCATTCACGGTGTGATCTAAATTCATGTATGTTCAGAGCAAACCCTTGGTGGCCTTGATGTTTTCCTACCTTATGTGAAGGATTATGTCAAAACTTTCCTTGGTCAGAGCATTACCACTGCACAGTGGAAAGATCATCTTTACTCCTACTGGTCTCAACATGGTGGTCCCGAAAAAGTTGCAGCCTTGGATACTGTTGACTGGGAGGGTTGGCTCTATGGCGAGGGAACACATTTGCCAGTAAAAATGACATACGATCTATCTCTAGCTGAAAAAGCCTACCATCTTGCAGAACGCTGGCATAATGCTGCAAAAGACGGTTCTTCAGCACCAGATTTTAAACCCTCTGATATCCAAGACTTCAATTCTAATCAAATTGGTATTTTGAAATCCTTTAACTGTGTTTTATATCATGATTGATATCCTTTTCAGTTGTTTTCTTGGAGAAACTTCATGGATATAAGTCTTTGGATAGCCCATTGATTCTTCATCTGGGTAAAATTTATCATATTGCAGAGACTCAAAATGCAGAAATTAGACTTCGGTTCTATATTCTTGCCTTTTTGGATCCTTTAGCTCCGGCTGCCAAAGCTCTTCTTATCCCAGCAATCCAATGGTTAATTGGAGAAGACAATACTGGTGTAATCAAAGGGCGAATGAAATTCTGCAGGCCAGTGTTTAGGGCGGCTGCCAGGGTGAACAGAAAAGCTGTGCTGGAAGCATGGAACCAGAACAAAGGATTGTTTCATCCTATCGCTCAGAAACTTATTGACAAGGTAATTGAAAGTCTACCACGTCTAGAAAAGGAATACTTATGATTCTATAGGACTTGGAAGCACAAGTTGTATAATGGATCAAACTATTTTACACATACTGTACCAATTCATTTGTCATGGTAATGGGTTATGTGTGTGGTTGGGTGTGTATTCTAGCAATAGCAATGATTTTTACATTTTGCACAAATATTGAATACTACAATATGGTCCAACTATGTCTAGATCACTCCAAGTAGTAGAAACCTTGAAATCTACATCAGCAAATCCTGATTTTTTGGTGTAGAATCACATAGCATGGGTCTTCTCAGTTATAGATCCCTTATAAACCATATAGTGGTCCATAGTATTTTGGTGCTACATAATTATAGTCAGTGTTAGATATTTACATATCGCATGTCAACATTGGTTGTCTCAACACCTCAGCTTCTGGATATGGACCTTGACTTTCTGTTCTCATTCTTGCATTCATTACGTCACACAGTAGTCACACTATTTAGAGCGCTCCTTTCTTCTTCCCGTACCTCAGTTGTTCGTTCACGTTCACTGAGGTATGTTCTCTCGTCTCGTTCTCTTTAGTAATACCTCACTCATCACATCCGTAGTTCTCGCTGATCAGGTATTGTCACTCTCAATATAGTTGTTTGTTCACGTTCACTGAGTTCTCGCTGTTCAGACTCAAAAAGTCAGTTACTAGTGAGCACTAGTACCGGTCAGAGTGGAAAACTTTGCTAAAGGAACATCGAGGAAAACACTCAGATAATCACTCACAAGAACTGAACCAAGGTATATTTAAGATGGAGTAAGGTAAGGGTAACGAGAAGGAAGAGAGATGAGATATTGAGAGACCACTAGAGAGATTATATAGAGTACAAAGGAGGCTTATGGTAAA
The DNA here is from genome assembly GCA_015657495.1 of Crepidotus variabilis. Taxonomy (NCBI): domain Eukaryota; kingdom Fungi; phylum Basidiomycota; class Agaricomycetes; order Agaricales; family Crepidotaceae; genus Crepidotus; species Crepidotus variabilis. Next base: position 4,264 of record MU157871.1, on the reverse strand, counting down.
CACAAATAAACATAGATGTAAGGGAAGATCCTTACACTCTCCCCCACTGTGAAGAAGAGGAAAGGGGATTGCTATTAAGGTAGATTTAGATTAGGATTTGCTGCAATGTAGTCATCCAGAGCCGAATTATCTTTCAATTTTGAGCCAGCAATCCAGTGATCATGCTCAGCGGAGTAACCCTGAAAGCGAACAAGGTACTGGCGCCCACGGCCAATTGGCTTTGAGTCAAGAATTCAGTCAACATAATATTCTTCAACACCGTCTACCATGACAGGTGCTGGGTTTTCATTAGTTCTATGGGGGTAAGCTTCATCATCATTGTCAATGAAAGGCTTCACAAGAGAGATATGAAAAGTTGTGAATATATTTTGATGGTTTGGCATGTGTAAAGAGACAGTTGAAGCACCTGGGTTAATGGCTTTGACAGAATAAGGCCCATCAAAGCAAGGGACAAATTTGGCCACACATTTCCCTTCTTTTGACAGATATTCTCCGCAACAGTGTAAGGTACTAAGGAGCACAAAGTCATTGACTTTGTAAGAAAAAGGTTTATCCACAACTCGTCATTTATTAGCTTCAAAGGCCTGTGAAATTTTTGCTAGAAAGATGTTGCGTGCTGCAGACACCATTCGTTCGATGTTCTCTACAAGAGATTTAGCATCAACATCAACATCAACATCAACATTCAAAAGGGTTGATAACATTGGGGGGAGGATACTTGGAGTCTTCCCAAAACGTAGCGTGAAAGGGGAGTATCCGGTGGATTTATTTACTGCGCACATGATGTGAAAGTAAACAAGAGGCAGTGCTTTAGCCCAGCCCTTTTGGTTGCAGGAAACATGGAAACAGAGAGACTGGTTGACAGTCTTGTTGGAGCGTTCACTTGTGCTATCAGTCTGTGGGTGGAAAGCCGTGGAACACTTGTGTTTAATTCCTGTGAGAAGACATAGATGCTTCCAGAATTTTGAAATAGAGAGTTTATCTCGGTCAGAAATCATTTCCAGAGGAAGACCATTCTCGCAGTACCAATGGTCAAAAAATATAACAGCCAGATCTTTAGCTGAAATGTCTGTGCACGTAGGGATAATTTGGACATCCAAATGTAGTCTATCAGTGATTGTAAGGATGCAGTTAAATCCATCATCCTCTGGCAGTGGGCCAATAAAATCAAGTGCAATTGAGTCACAGCGTGCATCTGGCACCGGAATTGGATGTAACGGCCCATCAGGCTTACGTGTAGAGCTCTTGTTTTGTTGGCAATCATAACAAGAGGGTAAATAGCCATTCTCAAGCTCTTGGTGCATATTAGGCCAGTAGTACAAGTTCTGAATTGTCTTATAAGACTTGAAAAATCCAAAATGGCCAAGGGTATCATGAGCCATGCGGAAGATCTCCTCACAAACTCCGCAGTGTGTGGGAACAATCAAGTGTTCACCAAAGAACCAGAGACTGTCTTTAATTGTTAACTGAGGCATGCCTTTTGATGCTGACAGAAGTTTTCTGCAGAACAGATCTGAAGAATAGCCCAGTCTAATTTTTGTGAGGAGGTCATCATCGACAGTGATAGTGGTAGAAATAGATTGCTTAGGGATGGCAATAGTAAGGGCGGCAATTGCTAAGAATGGATTTTCAGTAGCGCTAGGGGTCAAAATTGTGTAGGAATTTTGGATGACACTGTCAGTGTAAGTGTCAGGGGACGCCCTTCGGCCCCCCTGATTCTGGTCTGCTTCCAAATTTTTCCGTGCCCTTCCAAGCCTTCCCACGCCCCTTCGATGCTCCTTTTGGCCCAATAAGGGTCCGAAGCATCTCAGAGCTTTCCCGCACCCTATCGGAGCACTTTGGAAGTAATTCGGGTCCTGTTCTACACAATGCATAGTTAGGTAATCACCATGTGTTTGCTTAGCATGGACATGCATGTACCACATGTCTATCCCTGTAGCTAGGTATATAGCTGAGGGCTATTCTTTGAGAATCCCCACTTGATTCTCTTTGGATCCCTCAGGTAAGCCCCTATTGTAGTAGAATAGTCCCTTTTATTCATACTTTGGATCTCTCAGCATTCTAGGCCTTTCTTAGGGGCTTCGGGCCGAGTCTCCCTTACAGTAAGGGTGAATAGCAACAGTTTCAGCCTTTGATGATGAGTTGATCTCCGATACGGGGTAACATGAGAAGGCATCAGCAACTGTGTTATCGGCACCTTTCACATAGACGAATTTACAGTGATACACAGAGAGAAGCTCCATCCACCGCGCTTGTTGCCGCAAGAGCTCCTTCTGAGTGCCAAAGTTTAAAAGTGTTTTGGGGTTGGTGTACACAAAGAAAGGAGTGCCAAGAAGATTGTTGCGCCATTTCTTTACTGCATGAATGATGGCCAGCAGTTCTTTTTTGTGCACCGGGTAATTCAATTCGGCTGCTTTCAACGAGCAGGAGTCAAATGCCACAGGGCGCGCTGTTTCTCATGTTGGGCCAAAGGAGAGCACAGTGCCAATTTCTTTATCACTGGCATTGGTAGTGAGAAAAATACTATTTGAGTTGAGTTTGCCATGGTCAATGACTGTCAGATATTCACGCAAGCTGATAAGGCATTTGATGCTGTCAAATGCATCCTGATGTTCCTGTGACCAGGTACGGAAGATCTTTGTTGTTAACAGTTCCAGAACTTTGCATAGGGAAGCCAATTGCGGCAGAAAAGCTTGAAGGTATCGTACAAGTCCCAGAAACTGGCGGACTTGAGTAGCAGATTTTGGCTGAGGCCAGTCAAGAATTTTAGCTGCTTTCTTCTCGCAAGCTTCAATGCCGTGTTGTGAGATTTTATGACCAAGGAATTCTACTTTATATGCAAAGAGGATTGATTTTTTTGAGTTGACATATAGGCTAGTGGCTTGTAATGCGCTGAGAACCTTTCTGATATTCACAATGTGTTTGTTAATTGAGTCTGACCAAATAATGATGTTGTCAAGGTAAATGTGGCAAATCTTGCCAATGAGATGTCGGAGCGCATTGGTAACACGTTGTTGATGGATTGAAGGTGAGTTACAAAATTCCAGATGTAAGGGCGACCTTAGGACAAAGTCCTATGAGAGACCGGAAGTCTAAGGGAGATCCAAGGTAGTCAATAAACTATCTAGAAGATACAAATGGATTAATCACCTAAGGGAGATCCAAAGAGAATCAGATGGATATCCCTTAAGGTGGGCTACTGACTATATACTCTATGAACAATGTGACATGAGGCCATGTTGTGTCAGTGCTAAGCAAGGTGACCCTTAGGCCACGTGCCAAGAACAATGGAAGGGGACCGAGAGGGTTCTGAGGGACGACCGAGTGTTCCGAGACATCGGAGGGTCGGTCAGTGGCTCGGAAGGCTCGTAAGGGAGTCGGACGACTCGGTCATGTGCCAATGTGGAATGGAGTCAGTGGATGCCGAGGGCATCCCCTGACATCACCCCCCCTTAAGGTCACTCGCCTCAAGTGACTATAGGTAGGTAGTAGTCTATGTAAGGTAAAGATAGGGGAGTAAAGTACTAAAAGGGTAGTGTGAGTATTATAGGTAGGTTGAAAATAGAACAATAGAAAAAACGAGTGAAAGAAAAAAAGATGGTGTGAAGAGCGACCGATCAATCGGAGATGGCCGGATAAGCCGAAAGGAGGTATGAAAATTTTTGGTGGAGGTTCGAGTGACCGTTCGGAACGTTTCTTCCTTCCTCCCACCAACATACCTGGCTCATCCTCCAAACCAACCAAAATGTCTAGCGCCAAAGGATCGAGTGCAACCGGGGGAGGAGGGCGGGTGTCGATGACCGATGCAGAGCTGCTGGAGTGGAAGAGGCAGAAGGATCTTCGAGCGGTTGAAGAGGCAAAGATGAGGGTTTTGCGCAAGGAGTACGAGAGGGAGAATCCGGGGGATGCAGCATTGGTGAAGAGCACGGTCGAGAGAGAGCGGCTGACTCGGAAGAACCAGGTCGCGTTGCACGTTATCGCTGATATTGAGTCGGTGGCAGATTCGGAGGGCAGTTGGAAGCAAAGGCGTTTGGATGTGGACGTTCCCGAGGGTTCGGGGGGTGGCGGCAAAGGAAAGGAGAAGGAGGCGGACGACGAGACAGTGAGGGTGAAGAGACCGAAACCCCGGCCTAGACCAAAGGCTAAGTCGGTCGTGGTTGTTCCAAGCAATTGTAAGGGCACGACAGGCGTCAAGCGACTGAGGGAAATCCGAAGTTAGATTGACTACTAACTAACACAAAGGCAAGGCCTACCTGAGGGAAAT
>MU157870.1:126853-221756 GCA_015657495.1 Crepidotus variabilis | reverse complement strand
CCCGAATGTCCACAAAATCTGCCATTTTGGTAGCCATTTGGCCTTCCCAAAATAGGCTTTTTTGACAAACCCCAAATAAATTCCAGAGTCACACGTTTTGGGATAGCTTCCAAGGGTGACCCAAAATCACTTCCTAAATAAGAACTTTTGGGATGCCCGAAAGTCACCCAAATTGAGCTCTTTTGGGAAACTTTTGGTGTGCCCAAATTAACTCATTTTGGAAATTATTTTGGTAAATTCTTAAATTTATTTCCTAAATGTGTACTATCCGGAACTTATTTTGGGAAATGCCAAAAGCCCTTCGCCCCGGCAGTGTATGTACCCCACGCTGCCCCACGTTACAAGCTAGTTCAATCAGCGTGACCGGGGTCTGCCTCGGAAGACTAACCGAGCCTCAAATCTGCTTATATATCCCAGTTGCACAATTTGGCAACGAAGAACCCTAAGCTGCAAGCACAACCAGCGTCGGTAAACTGTGGACCATACCAAATCTTTTCCCCCAAAGTTTCGATCTTTTCTCCGCATAATGTTTGCCAACTTCAACCCCAGACACATCTTGCCTTTATTTGTGGCGACTACTACGACCTTTGGGGGTCTTATATCTTTGTTCAACGCCGAACACTCGATTCTCTCTTTTGGTTTACCCAAACGTATCGCCGTGTCCCAGCCCGCTCAGTCTGTGATGATTCTCAGCTCGGCACGGGTCACGGCAATTGGGCTAGCACTCTACACACTCTACTTCCAGGACAACCTTGCTGCAGTCGATATCCTCTTAGCAATTTCGGGATATATTGGTTTAGTGGACGCCTATGTATGTTGGAAGGAAGGTGTCCGTATCACAGCGATCGTCCGGTTAACAATGACCACAACGATTGCTGTTTGGGGCTGGTTCGGCATGACCGCTGGAAGTTGATCTACATACAATGTTAAACGAGAGTACTATACATATTTTGGCCCTCAATCGCTCGGTGGAAGCTGGGTCCATCTTAGCTTGAGCTTGTGTAGTATCTGCTGTGGCCAGGTCCGTTGCACCTTGTCCGGACACGGAATCTCTCGTTTCAGCGTCGGTGACTAGGAGAAGTGCGCATTCATTTTTAGAACCAACATCGAGTTTTCGTCACTTCTGAATTCCCACCGTCTTAGGTTGCATGCATTTCATCCAATCGTTGGTGCGTTTCTGTGAGGTTACCCACCTTATCTTCTAAATCTTGTCATATCAAAGCATTGACATGAAAAGTCGAGTCAACGGGCCCCCGGAAGTAGACAATGCCCTCATTGACTACCCTCGACTTTCGCAATTTAACCGGCACTGTTCTCGGGTATTCCGCTCCTTAACTCTGACCAACCTCAGCGTCCAATACCGTGGGCGCATCACATACAAGAGTTTTATCTCTGGCATTGAACAAAGCCCCAACCTCATCAATCTGGATCTTCGCCACTACAGAGCCGTTAATACGATTACGAGCAAATTACAGTCGGGATGTTTTTCATGATGTTATCAAGCGGCTCACTCTTTCCTCAAGCCAATTTGAATTCGGTTCTTCCAACCTGCAGTCGCTGAAAATCTCTGTAGATTTTTCGCTGGATTGGGCCACTTTGTGGATCTTGTCGCGTCTCGTTAGCAACTTTATCAAGATGGAGGACCAAGCACCTTCAAGATCTGCATATTTGCTCTATCGGAGACCAGCCTAACCTCTTGGATCTGACGTGCACTCGTCAGATTTTCGAACTGCGAGAGGCGGGGTGCAGTGTTATTCTTCATCTACGTAACCAAAATGGTGAATCATTCCCGAATATCGTACGAGAGTTGGCGAAGCATCATTGCCTCTTTTAAAATTCAGTACGAGACTTCTATTTTTCTTACTGGCTAAATCATTCTTCTTACACCTCTTGGAACACTCTTTTGAAGGTTTTCCACGTGTTTCAAATATAACAAAACCACTTTACACAATATATGATGAAGCTATTTGCGCTGGACGTGCTGGACTCGATAATTCGTGATGACAGTCAAAGTACCAAATCTCAGCGCTTCTGAATGATCGATTTTTGCGGGCGAATCCTTGGATTTCCAAGGAACCATAAGCAGGATCGATTTCTTAGACCCGACGACTACATTTCCCCCGTATCAATGATCTACCACCCCTTTACGCTACGGAAAGTAGATTAAATAACTCTTATCCAACACCAGGTGCGCTTTCCTCATGATATTCACCTTTTCTCTCACACTTTCTCTATAAATCTGACTGCGCTTCTCCAGAGACTCTTCGACATGACAGGGCATGCGCTCACGAACGCCGAAAGCTTTTTTGAGGCCCACAAAACAGCTTACCCCAAATCAACGCTTCCTCCGCTCCTTCAACTTGATAAACGCAGTGGCCTCGATGCGAGCAAAGGAGCTCAAGATCGCTTGTCTCAGCTCCCAATCGAGCTTGGCTTGAAAATCTTTGGGGAGACCTGTCGTGACCCGTTCAAAGCACATCCTCTTTCTTTTACTGAGGCAAAGAATGCTGAATCTCTTGCTTTCGGTTTGGCTAGCGTCTGCAAATTTTGGAGAGATCTTGCATATTCAACCCCTGTCCTCTGGACGTCGATTTTGTTGAATGTTAACAGCGTTCGCGCGGAACTAAATTCCGTTCTTTGTTGGCGCTTTGACTTGGGTAGAAAGCTACCTCTGTCACTCTACGTCCACGATAATCTTCCCGAGACGGACGCCAATAATCCACAAATTAAAATGGCAGAGCTCATTGTCCTACAACAAACCACCTTCCTCAGAGATTTCATCTCCCGTCGAATCAACCACATCGGTACTCTCGTCGTTCATTTGGCACAACCTTTCTTCAGTGCATTCGAGTTATCTCGAGTTGCCGACCCAAGCACGTTGGTTGAGCTTCATCTCCATCGTCGCGGCGAAGACAGGTACTATGATCATGCCATGACCCCAATTACCTTTGACAACCAACTTGCTTTACGAAAAATCTGCATCGATTCTTACCCTCCCGAGGAGGTTCTTATCAGATGGCAAGATATCCAAGAATTGAAGTTTGACAACATAATTATCGATGACGCCTTGCCTGCTCTGGCCCAAGCGAGCCAGGTTTCGGTAATGGATCTTAGCTTGAATGGAAGCCACGGGCTCGTTAGAGGCCCTCCACTCCCTGTGGTCATGCCAAACATGAAGTCACTTCGCATCCGAAATGACTACACGGTAGACGTTTTTATGTCAACATGTGCTATGCCTTCGCTCAACAGCCTCGACGTCCACGATATCAATGGCACCGGACTCTGGTTCTCCCATCCAGACTTCATTAGCTTTGTCGGTCATTGCTCCTCAACTCTAACCGGCCTCAGCATCGGATATCTTAGGGACATTATATACGAGGGCTTCGTGTCCATCATTGAACATTGTCCCAATCTCACCAATCTCGATCTTCGCCACTATATACCCATCGATACGAATGCCAGTCGGAATGTTCTACATGCCATCATCAAGCGACTTACCCTTCCCTCAAACCAGTTTGAATTCGACTCTTCTTCCAATCAGCTATTATCACCCCACCTTCAGTCTCTAAAAGTCTCTGTAGATTTCCCACTGGAGTGGGCCGTGTTGGTGGATCTCGTCGCGTCTCGCCAGACACCTTCTCAAGCTGGAGACATTAAGCGCCTCCGAAATCTATATCTCCACTTTATCGGTGATCAACCCGGATTTCTAGATCTGTCATGCACCCGTCGCATTCTCAAATTACAAGAGGCAGGCTGCAGTATTACACTTGATCAGCGAGATAACAGTGAAGAACCATTCCCGAATTTCAATATTGTGCGGGAGTCGCAGAAGCACCAAAACCTCATTTAACTTCTGGTATGGTTCTCCAATTCGTGCGTATTCAGTTGCGATATTCCCTTCTTTTCTGTGTTCTTTCTTATAGTTATGTCATCTCAAAACCTTTTAATCCATCGCCTCCGCTTACTGTGACTTTTATTAGTACTGTAGCCTGTTCTAACCCAATTGTGATTTTATCGTCTCCGTGTTATTCTGCTTGAAGGCCTTTGTTAATCGTTCTGAAAACATTAATCTCAAGTCCAAATATTTCTGGTACATAATATAAAAGTGGCAGCGTACAATGGAATAGGTATTCATAAGAAATTGGACTCAGTGATGATGCTCTACTCAGTCAAGCTCGTCATAAGAAACTTCCCTTGGCTGTTTGGCATAATGCATAAAAGCCCTGCCCCTACTCCTAGTTGGCTCACGCGCCCGAATCCTAGCACCTGGGTGACTATGCCTATGACCTCTAACATTGGCGCGAGTGTGACTACGAGCCTCGATATGCTGGTCACGAGCTATCAGTCTTGCACTTCGTTGGGGGCCACGTCCATGACCTCCACGAGCAAAACTTCCCCGAGAGCCACTCGTGGGTTCACGAGCGTCTAAGGCTTCGTCTAACCCACGGACATGGGATCGGACTTTATGGCCTCTCTCCGACCTGTAGACATTTGTCGAAGCAAAAGTGCTTGGAGCCATCATTGGCTCGCGAGCCTCGACTTTCGTCTCGTCAAACTCTCGTGCCTGTGGCGCAATGAGACCAGCAACAGCGGCACCTGCGGAAGCGACTCCGAGAGCCTTACCAGCAACGTGCAGAGCTTTTCGGACACCGCCTGCGTTGACTTTAGGCTCGCGGATTTCAAGCTGATCGTCGAGCTCCCGTGTTTGAGGAGCGACGAGGCCAGCGATGCTGGCACCGGCGGAAGCAACTCCGAGAGCCTTTCCAGTAACACGCAGAGCTTTGCGAGCATTGACTTTAGGATCACGAACCTCAAGGCTGTCTTGGAGCTCACGAGGGTGTGGTCGGCCACTGCGTTTTAAGGTACCGTGATTACGAGGGTGGAAGGGGGTGGCGAGGATGGGGGTAACGGCGAGAGTAGCGAAAATGACTGCGTTGGTGATTTGGACCATGATGATAAAGGCTTGGATAGGTGGTAAATATTTGATTGATTGGTAGAGAGATTTTGGCGTACAACGCTCGAAGGTAGATGTTTGAGTGACTTTGGAGGAGTGAGACCAGCTGAGGAAAAGAGGATAAGGCCTGCAGCATTTTATACAATTCAAACCGCTTACCTCGAATTTGGCTGCGACTGAGAGTAACTCACCCTTGTAACTTGTTGCAGGTAGACAATGATGAACTTCACCAATACTGTAGTCTTCGTAGCTGTTGCTACGGTGATTGATTTAGGTAGACTTTAGCCATAAAGAACTCCCTGATACTTGCGCATATGCATTGGAAAGTATCCTGCAAGGGTTCCTCCACTATAGCCTGGCATTTGAATAATATATCACTTGATATTTGCTCATCAGGTTGCCTTCTCTTCCTGTTCTTGCATCCAGGAGACTATCAAAACTGAGAGCTGCTGATTTCATAGGGTCTTCCCAGCCTACTTCGAAACCTTTGGTGTTATACTCTTTTTGGATGTGTTATGCCCTGCCCCTCAGATCGATGACTACGGCATCATATCTGGTCCATGATGCGAGAATTATGAAGCTTGAAGGAGCCAAAACATCTTAAGATGTAGCAATAGTAGGAGAAACAGCCGAAGGAGTCTTATTCATACAGTCAGATTGCCTGTCCAAGACACAAAGTCGTCGAGATTCTCGGAGCCTGAGGGAAGCAAATAGATCAACAGCTTACGTAAGGACTATTCTCACGAGCTTGCTAGTACTTAGAAGGACGTCAAGGTTGTGTTACCCATCCTCCAACGCTTAGCATCTGCGTTACACCAGTTTTAGGGCCAGATTGCTATTCATGAAATCAATGTGGCCTTGAACATGTTCACTTTAAACGTCAAAGGACAGTAACAAGGGTTTTTTGATCTAGATTCTAGAACTCCTCGAGGGATCATCATGCCAGTAGATCTCCAACTCTGCTGTCAATATAAGTAAAAGTGTAAACGCTGATGCGGCAGCCTTTCCTGATTGTTCGCACGAAGGGTTGGAATGTCAAGGCACTGGTTTTGTACGCGTTCTCTTGAACAACAACCATCTCAGTATCTCTACTTTCCGTCATCTCCCCGGGTTTGTTCTTAGCATTTTAGTCTTTCATGAGCGCTAATCTTCCAAATGTTCTAGAAATCCAAGGTCATGACAAGCTCCAGACCTACAAACGCTAAACACCCGAACGAGTCGCCTGAATTACTTGATTCCTTCCCCGCTGTGCTACTGCAGCAAAAAGCCAGTGGACTCACCTTGTGCCTCATGCCAAAAAACCAATGCCCTTGAAGCTGAGATCCGAGTTGTGGAATCCCGGCTTGCAAAGCTCAAAAGGAACCTCGCCATGACCAAAAACAAAACCCATGATCGCTTTTCTAGGCTCCCCGCCAAGTTGAGTTTGAGCATTCTGAGGGAGTGTTGTGAACATTCGAAGCTCATCCTCATGCTCTTACTAATTCGAAGAAACTCGAGACGGTTGTTTCGCAATAATAGGGGTGTGCAGGGCTTGGAGGGACGTTGCATTATCGGCGCCTTTTCTTTGGACCTCGATTTCGTTGGATGTTTGCGAGTTCCACGCAGATCGCGAGTCTGTGCTTCGCTGGCGGTTCGACCTGGCCGGCCATCTCACCCTATTGCTCTTCGTATACGAATCTCTCTCCTCATCAATCGTCAGATACCGTCAAGTTTCTCTGTCAAACCTCGAGGTTCTGCGCCGAACTACTTTTCTCAAAGAGTTCGTATTTCATTGTATTAATCGCATCAGCAATCTCGTCATCGAGCTACCAGTCTCCCTCCTCAAGGCGTTCGAGCTGTCTCAAGTCACCAAGCCACACATATTGGATGAATTTCACCTTCGTGATACTGGCAAATATTGGTCTCATCGACTCACGCCATCTTTACTTGTCGATAAACATGTTGCGGCACGCAATATTTGCATTGATACGTACTCCCCCGCAAAGGTCGGCGCCAATTGGGACAAAGTACATGAAATAAAAGTCAAGAATGTGATGTTCGATTCTTGCTTACATGTTCTGGCTCACGCTGCGCAGATTTCAAAATTCGACATCGATACATGTGGTAATGGGAGCGAGGTTGAGTACCCTCCGTTGCCTGTGATCAAGCCCACCATGAAGTCTCTTTGCATCAGAAATGAGATGACGGTAACATATATTATGGTAACATGCATTATGCCGAACTTGACGACCCTTGATATTCGGGAGGTTTCTGGCACAAACCTTCACGTCTCCTTTCCAAACCTCCCTAACTTCCTCGATCATTGTTCTTCGAATCTGATTCACCTCACCATGGATTTGTTTGCCGATATCATATATGATGATGTCGTCTCCATCCTCGAAAGATCTCCTAATCTCAACCACCTCCAGCTAACTTACCGTCAAGCCGTCGACATAGATTCGAGCCGAAACATTATCAACGCCATTATCGAACGGCTCACACTTCCCTTGAACCAACTTGGTCCCAACTCCACCAACCAACCATTATCGCTCAATCTTCAGTCCTTGGGAATCTCTGTTGACTTCCCGTTGAACTGGACCGCATTGGTTGGATTTGCCGCGTCTCGTCAGTCTTCTCTCTGAGATGAAGACATCAAATGCCTCCGTTATCTGCATGTCTTTTTCATCGGAGGCCAGCCCGAACTCTTAGATTTGACATGCACTCGTCAGATCCTCGAACTCCGAGAATCTAGACGCAAATTCACGCTTCGTCAAGCTGAGCACTTTAAGGATGGTACATCGCAGCCGGATTTAGATGTTAATGGAGTCAATGAAGCGCCATGGTCAAGATCTTCACCTTACTAATGGTGTCGACTCTGTTTCTTTCTGTTGCAGACTCGTTCATACTTCATAGAGCCGGATTGTGGATCTCAAACTGACAAAGTCGACGAGTCACGAAGGTTCCAGCTTCAGGTTTCTGCACCTCACCTTGCAGGGTGTTCCAATCCTGCAGAGCTTTGTGATGTTTGCATAGACGTGAGGAGATCCCAAGCAGAAATATGGGAGGTTCAATCACAACTTGATGCGTTGAACGCAAAACATCAAGCTTTATTGGTTGCACAAAACAGAGTTCACGACTCTCTTACAACCAAACTACCTCCAGAACTGATTTCACGAATATTCGTGGCATCTTGGAGACCGTTCTCTGCCTATTATCAAGTCGACAACATCCCTCTCATTCTTGCGTCCGTTTGCTCCACTTGGAGACGCATTGCATTATCCACGATTGAATTATGGACCGCGGTTTCTGTAGATCTGGCCAGATCAAACATCGACACCGTCTCTCACAAGCTTCAGAGGTGTCAAAATCTCCCATTGGCAATTCGAGTATACACCTCTGCACTTGGAGTCGAGAGTGCACCTGTCCCCGAAGCAAGGCCCCTCATCAACTTGGTACGATCGCATCTGGAGAGCATCCATATTTTAGTCGTCGAACTTCCAGCGCCTCTCTTAAAACTCTTCGATCGTCGCTCCAGGCCGAGTAGGTGCAATTTGGATGAGCTCCATGTGTGCCTCAGCGATTTCATTTTCACTGGTCTATCTCCGAGCTTCACCTTGCTGATCGAACGACAGCCCGCAAGGTCTTCACAAAGCAATATCACACGTCCCAACTACAGCTCAAATGGGCGTCTGTCAAGAGTTTGGTCATGTATGAAGGGCCCATCTGCGCAAGTCTAGCTGCGCTTTCTTGACCTCCCGAGTCTCAGAAGTCGAAATCTGTGTCGCAGGCGAGAACAGCGCTGAAGACCCTCCTGACCAACTTCCCTTAGTTAGGGAGCCGGTGAAAACGCTTACAATTTTCGATGACATGACTGCTTATGGAGTGCTCCGACAGATCTCAACGCCCTCGATCACAACACTGAACCTCGCTATCACTCTCAGCGGCTCCTCTCTTCAAGATCTCTTTGAATTCCTCGATCACTCCTCACAAAATCTTATCAAACTCTCCATCAATATAGTGGGAGACTTCGAACACACCGGACTCACTGCCATCCTACAAAAAATCCCAAGTCTTGAGAGCCTCGCCATTTTACACCACTCCGGGACTCGACAAGCTCTTGACGAGGTCTTTGAACGTTTGAATGTCAACGTTAACTCCACCTCTGATTCTCCCATCATACTCAAACTTCAGAAAATCCAGCTACGCCTCGGTCTACCTGCGCTAAATTGGGGTGTATTCCTCGACATGTGCGATTCAAGGCAACAATGGTCTGACACAAGCATCAACGGCTCCGAAAACAATATCTTGACTGCCAAGCTCCAGACTATCACCCTTCACCTCACTGATGGAGCGAGATCGGGCTTGTCGTCAAATGATTTAGATCGCATCGCTGAAATGCGAGGAAAGAACTGCTTGATTGAGATAAGGAGGATGTAGGAAGCCTGGGTGCTTGTAAAGCAGCAAAGCGAGGTTCAAAGAGTACTGTAGACCAACACAGCTCAGATACCGGATCGTACTGATTTGTACCTGTCCTTAGATCTGGTGCCAGTGGTGGTCAATGGACACTCTTTAATCTTTCATACTGTCTCGAGATTCCTTCTTTAATAAATGTTCACAAGCTGGCTTTTGAGAAGATGATGAGATTGTTGGTTCGAGAGTTTGAACCCATTGTTACGTATGGTCCTGCTGTGTTCTCGTCGGGGAGCACCAAAGTGACCTCGGATACCCAAAGCCCTTAATCTAGTCACACCATACGCGAACATGCGGGGTAGGCCCATCCCGGGCTTAACGTGGTGATTCGACTCGTTCCTTGCTCCTCGGCCTTGGTTTACACCATTGTAATGTTCCTTCACACAGACCTAGTTCTATTACCGGCCCCCGGGTCCGTCGTCATAGGCGCCTCCGCTAGTTTCAATATTAGGTGTTCGGTATTGGCAAGACGAGTATTTTAATTCGAGTTGTTCTGAACTTCGTCAATTGGGGGATCCTTCGAGACCTAATCGAGACTATGTTAGTATACCTCGAAAGAGGTCCAGCAACGAGTAAAACTCACTTCATTTCGCTTTCAGAAACGGACTGGTCTAGTTTTCTCAAATTATCTTGAAGAAATTGAAAAAGAGTTATTTACGAACATCGAGAAATTCCGAAAGTCATTGCGAGGGTACAGGGTAATTTTATGCAGTTTCAAGCCATATTCCGAACAATATGTGTCGTACTAGGAGTCAAAGATGTTTTCTCCTACTCGGAATTGATCGGGCAGAGTCGGATTTGTCATTCCAATTTGTCAAAGCTGACAGGAACCATGGAAAACCAGAGGCACAAAAGGAAGAAGTCCCTCACTCTCACGTTTGCAGGACAAGTCAACGAACGCCATGTCCGAAAGAGCCCGACAGATAACGGCTTGAGAACTTTCAACGCCATAGACCACTACTTTCTGTGGGCTGGGCAGTAGATGACTGTTTCCCCAAGTGATAACAAACCGGCGGTAGAGCAGTGACAAGCCGTAGGCAGTTGTGAGTCGTGACTGATTGTCGAACGTATGTCAGGAACGAAGGTAAGGTGGCTACTGGCGTTAACTTGTACAATTGTGTCGACGCAGTTGACTACCAAATGTTTGTCATTTCCGTCAGTGGTAATATTTCATCTCGAAATAGAAACAAGCGTCTTGGGATGAGGATCTAGGCGAGTCTGAACATCGGAAGCGGTTGCTAGAAAGATCAACATGAGAGAGGAAAATTGATCGGTGAAACTTTCTGTATAACCGAATCGAAATGGTTATTCCGAACCCAAGAAACGTGAGTAGAGCTCGAGAGCGTGTGTCTGGAGGCAAATTTGTGTCGGCCAGCCAGACAAAGCAAAACAATTTATCAAAGACTTAGCGCACACCTGGCTGCAAGAAAAATTGATCAAGTCAACCGGTCCAGATATCACCCGGAGAAGAAACACGTTGTCTGGTTGACTCGTTCTGCGGCTTCTGATAAGACCGCATGCCTTTGAAGTCATAGATACTGGAATATAGATGTGCAGAAATCAAATTGACCGCAGAAAGAAAGTAAAAAGGGAATAATGAATGGCTTCGTGATCATCAGAGGGAGCGAGTAGGAAGAAAGAGTGGTTCATACAAGCGCTGGGTGAGCGCTGACGCCACCAAGCCGAGCGGCCTCGGAGTACATCGGAATCACTTTGAGTCTTTGAGAAGTCCCAAAGAGAGTAAATGATCCGTAAATTGATTACATCACACTTTGATCGTGAACTTGCGTCGAAGTTGGGTCTTATCTAGCCTTATCTCCCAATATAAAGACTTGATTGAACTAGCTTGAACTCTAGCATTTGCCAACTTCAATATCGTCGAGCACAAGATCGATTAAGTCGTGGATGTATTTGTCGAAAAGTGTCAAAGGAGGTGATGCCGCCGGTATATCTCACGGTCAAGGACCTAATGGGACGGTGGTCAATTATTCTGTCACTTGTAGGCTCTAAGAAGAACCGTTATTGCATAGAAGATGCACGATAGAACTAGAAGCGACGTTTCTTGTTCAAAACGTTGGATAACACGCACAAAGTTCGGAGCGATCAATGAAGACATGTTTCGTTTCGACTTGTAAGGCAAACGGATGTCTCCACAGCGTACATGGGGACTTTTTATATCATTGACTAACAGATACAGGTATCATATGATTTAAAAAAAATTCAAAATGAAGTAGAATCTTGAAGAACATGAGATTGAGGCTCGTTGCGAACGCTCAATATGCCATCATTTCAATACAATAATGACATCACTGGCAGTAGCTAAATGACCCACCAAAGAATCCGAAGCCGCCGGAATGAAGGGGTAACTGCAGAAATGCGTTGATGTGCAGAATATATAACGCTTTTCCATTGTAAATTTTGAGTTGACGCATCTATGACTCAAAGAAATCTTCCAAACGCATTGAGACCTGACGTGTGCTTAGCGAACCAGACTTTACCTGTTCAGGTGTGGAATGTTAATAGAAACACTCCGATCCTTCAACCCCATAGTTGTATTCGTAGAATACAGTAACTACAAGCACTCATCTATTAGCCGACGAATTCAAGAACGGTGAACTCTAAAATAGCCGAAGTATTGTAGTACTATCTACGGTAGATCCGGTCACCCCCACGTTTGATTTATGCAGTAAGAAGATATGCCTTCGAATGCCGATTGGAGGATGAAGTTGAAAGCTATTCTGTTATGTACTAAAATACGAAAGAAGTTAGGTGAGTTTTGACGTTACGCCCCATAGCCTCCACATCCAGTTGCGACCCGCCGAGTCTCAGGTTGTAGCTAGCAGAGTCCCTAATACAAAGAAACGTCCCAACGCTGTGCTGGAGAAAGGTGTTCCGCGACCTCCCGTTTTGGTGTGCAGATGCTCTAAATCAGGATTGTGACATCAGATCATCGATCCCGTTATGGAAACAATCTACAGATCGCGAATGTCGGCGAGGTTGTCCGGTGGAAATTCACGCGTACGACATTCCTGTTTTATCTTAACTCCTGAACGTATTATTATGTCGCGGACACGCCTTCAGTCTTTCGCTTCAATCCTTCCCTCCTTGCTTGTACCTGCCAATAACAGGTCGCACCCTGGAGAGCCACAAATAATATCTCCCAACAGTTTCACCAGCGCAATTCAAAAATGGTGTCGTCGGATTCTGCACGAGATCAGTTTGCTCCTGGACTTGCTCCCGGTGCTGCTTATAGTTCAGCTGCTCTTTCTACCCGGCCACCGTCACCTGCACCTGCGGCTGGCCACCTAGCGGCTGTTCCAGATACAATAGCTGCGCCTACGCCTATCATTCCTACTTCAAGAGAGGCCAACACACTCCCAGGAGACTCGGAAGACTCTTCGGAAATTATTGTTTCCACTCCGTCTGTAGCCACAATGCTAGCTCCCATCGCAGTGTCCCCGCACACTTATTCAAATACCCCACCACCATTCTTAAGTCCTCCCTCACTTCCCTCAACACGTTCTGGCACCCCACTTCCTCCTCCTGTTCCCACAAGATCATCTACAACAATGGGTAAAGAGAAGGAAAAGTCACATATTGATATCGTTCTCGATTCACCACATCTAACGCTCACCGGGATTGGCCCCGACGCAGAGCCCACTATACTCAGCGGACACGTCCTACTACACCTCTCCGAAGCCACGGACATCAAGGAGATAACTTTACAATTTAGAGGCAAAGCGCGCGTCCCAGTTCCTACAACAGACTCGTAAGTGGCTAGTTACCTTCACTCCGCGGAGCCCTGACCATTTCCTCAGTATCATCAATACCTCTGCTCAAACATATACATTCTGCAATCACGATTGGTCCTTCTTGGAAGGTGCCAAGCGACATACCCGGACTCTCAAAGCAGGACGTCACGTCTTTCCGTTCAGTCTAACTATCGTCGGATCTCTACCATCATCGTTAACCTCCCATCCTCTCAACCTATCTGGTCTCGCTTCAACACGAGCATGCATCTCATATAAGTTACGTGCCGTTGCTTTGCGTCCAGGTCTAACCCTCGGACATGGGGTACACATGTTGCCCAGCATGCACAACTTGGTGCAGACCACGCCTGTGCATATCGTTCGCAAGCTCCCGGACGAGGCTCTGGAGTATCAGCAAACTCTCGAAATTGAAAATACATGGCCGGATAAACTCATGTACGCGATCCTGCTCCCTCACAAAGCGTGGGCGGCGGGAGATACTCTCGTGGGTGTATTAAAGCTGAGCCCTTTGGTGAAGGGTGTGAGGGTGGAGAGCGTTGTCACAGCGCTGTGGGAGCAAACCAAAGTTTGTACCCGGGGTGGAGTCCAGGATGATAAGCGTATTGTCAAAGCTGTCAAGCATGAGATAATTGACGGTAAAGCTGTGGAGGTTGATATGAATGCGAAAGGAAAGAATCGAAGCAGCGCCTCCGGTTCCTCGTCGAACTCGCGTTCTGGATTAGCACTTGGCCTTGTCAATCGGTCATCTTCATCCAGTTTGTCGGACAACACGGACGAAGAGGACGATGGGTTTGAGAACAACGATGTTGTGACTCTCATTAAGTTCCAGATTCCCCAAACCACAGAATTCCCTCACAATTCATCGTCTTCCAACTATCCTCCTACCACACCTTCTCCTTCTACTGCGCCTGCATCATACCCTTCAGCCTTTGGCAGCTCGATCGCACCATCCACCTCGCAATCCTCTCATACCTCCTCATTTACACAAATCCTACAACCTACGATTACTCCTTCGCACTCAATCGATCCGGTCACCATCGTCCATCGTATTCGATGGTCAATCTACATCCGTAATCGCGACGGTCATACTAGTGAGCTCCGATGCAGTCTGCCAGTCCACATCATGGACGGTAAACTCCTCGAGGAGTCCCGATCATGCAGCGTAAGGACGCGTCGGATGGTTTTGCAAAGCCTTGGATTCGGTAATGCCGGCACTAGTGCTGAAGGAGCCGACGGCTACGACGAGGACAACGCGCTCCCTCCTGATTCAGAGGCGGAAGACCGTGAATTGCCTAGCTATACCGCACATGTCAGGGATAGGGTGGCGAACATGTATATGCCTGAGGCTGTCACAGTCCGAGTGCCCTGGGCAGGTATTGTCAGTGATGGTGAAGGAGCAGGGGCTGATTCAACTCCAGGGTTGGATAATGTCGATGATCCTCTGCAGTCCCCGGGATCAGCATCTCGAGATGAGCTGCATCCTTTAGATCCTCGTCATGGACCCTCTGCTAGCGCTGTTTCTTCCGCAGCAGAATTGGAGTATATCAATGCAGAGCTGGCAAGAGCGAGAGATAGGGCCGCACGCGCTCGGCCTCCTAGTCCAGAGAGACGACAAAGTAGAAACTCAGCTGCAGATTCCAGTTCTCATCATGGGTCGTCCAGCAGCGGTCATCACCACGGAAAGCCATTCTCGAGCTTCTTGAAAGCTTTCTCCTCTCTTAGCCACCATGGGCATGGGCATGAGAACAAGCACAATCAACATCACCAACACGGACAACACCACAGCTCGCATGGCCACATCTCGCGGTCTTTATCGTCCGGAGCCGTGCCCGACGAGCCTGAGCCTCATTCTTTCTCTTCTTCACCTATCATCTCTCGACCTCCTTCTCCGGGAGCCGGAAGCTCCACAACACCTTCGTCTTCTTCCGCTTCGACATTCGCATCAAGTTCCAACTCAGCGTCTGCATCGAACCAAGCGATCCCTACATCCGCAGCGATGATTCACCGTGCCCTTATTGAGGTTCCCGACTATGCTGTCGCTTCAAGAGGCTTTATGGGCGGTGTACCACCTCTGAGCAGCATGCACGGTTTACCGAGCTACGAGGAAGCTTCAAGGACCCAGAGCCTACCTACGATACCACTCGCATGTGGCGAGCTTGTTCAAGAACCTGAGAGCATCTCGGTTTCTACTTCGCCTGATGTATCTGCGGGTTCTTCAAGAAGATCAAGCCTTCAGCGGGTATCAACTTTGAGGTCGAGCCGAAGCCCAAGTTGCGAACGACGTGAAACATTGAGCGACAGCGACTTGGTGACGCGATTTGCAAGAGCCGGTGTAACTGTTGACCGCAACGACTCGATTATGCAGCGCCTGGGGAACGAGCCTAATGGCGCAGACGACGACGACGGGATTCAAGTCAGGATTGCCTCGAGTGTCAGGTCGTAGAAGATCTGTGATTTGTATTGGACGCATACATTTCTATTCAACTACTGTCTCAATTTTTATACCGCAGCTTCACACAATATGAGGCGCATATAGCATACCTGCATTTCTGTCACTAGTTTCTCGTATTACCCTTGATTTTTCTTTGGTCTCATTCATCTACCCAAAACCACCCAGGCAATATAACTGTATCATAGTGTATGTTCTATTCCACAACATAGAGATTTTGCGCAATATGCTAATTTTTCGTTAAATGAGGCAGTAAATCAAGCAATTTACTATGCTTTGTAAAGTGCGTCGATGAAAGCCGACGCCAGCTGCCCAACCATACTTGGCCCCACAGCACTCGAGCTTCCAAGACCTAAGAGGGTTCTTACTCAGTTATGGCATATTATCAACTGCGACAAGACTTACCGTAGACAGCCACCATCGTACCCTTCCCTGACGGCGTCAGCTTAGCCTCTCGAACAGAGTCTTTCAAATCAGCAATGAACTGATCAACCAGGGGTACAGTGAGTTTCTGAAGTCGAATCAGCACCTAGTCTTGATGAATCAAAAGAAAGTACATACGGTGCAAGCAATATGCACACTCTTCGGGTCATTCAAAGCATTTAAATGCCATCCTCGTTTACTCATAGCATCGCCAACCTCTAGAGCATCAACTTTAGGGTGCTTACTTCCGAAAGCAACGACTGAAGCCGGAGGATTGCCTAGAACGTATAGTTCTGGGATATCGTCGTGGATTGCATCGGCAATTTGGCGAGTGGCTTTGACGATGGCTGCGCAAGAGTTTTTGTAGCCTCTGTTGGTTATTATTTATTTATTTTCAGGAGAAAAGAGACGGAAGAGGACGTACTCTGAGCCGATGTGTTGCATGACTGCCCAGCATCCAGCAATCAACGCGCCTGGTCTGAATACCAATTAAATTTTTAGTCATTATAAACGCTCTGGTGCTCGATTCTCATACCTTGAGCCAGACAAACTTGGGCTGGCGTATACACCACCTACACCTCGCTTAGTTCGCTGGTAGATCAAAGCTGCATATCACGAGCATACCTGACCATGTCGGGTTGACGTAGTATTGATGTCTCCGAAGTTCCGCTGTACGGTACATGATTACTGAGGTTCCCTTTCGCCTATGTCAGAGAGATAAACACGAAAGATTCATGCAATGATCACCTTTGGTGCAAATCCATACTAAAATCATGATTTGGTCAGTATAGCTCGCAATCGCTCGCTATAAGCTCTTGCCCACCTTATGAGTATCACAACTGATGCTCGTAACACCATCCAGCCTGAAGTCGAATGGTTCGAGTTTATATCGACCTTTTTCGTCCCCTTTGGATAGCCCAGTTGAATCCAAGAAAGGAACAATAAATGACCCTAGACAGCAGTCAACGTGCAGACCAATGTTGTGCTTCTTGGCGAGGACAGAGAGGGATTGGATATCGTCTTGATTGCCGTCTGGGAAATTGATGCAAGAACCAACGATCTGAAGATTTAAACCAAGTTGTTAGACTGAGTGGGATATGATTCGTTATTTGTGAGGCGTACAAGCATCGTGTTGGCGTTACTGGAGGTAGCATTCAGTAGCTGGCGTAGCAGAGGAGAATAATAAACGTACATCGCGCGTCGGACGCGTTTAATATCCACGCGACGAGTGTAAGAGTCGACCGGAATACTGTGAACTTTAACGCCCATATATTCAGCACCCTTATCAAACGCTGCATGAGCAGACGAGGGTATAATCCTTCGAAATTTAGGTTCAGAATCATGGCACAGAAGGAACACCCATAGTGCCGAGTGAAACTCACATTTCTGGATGTGTAATGCCCTTCACGGCGCGGGCCCAATCCCGGTACGTTTTCACAGCCATAACAATACTTTCTGTACCACCCGAGGTCATTGTGCCAGCAGCACTATCGGGTGCGCAGTACATTTTGAGGACCATTGAGACGATCTCGGCTTCCATCTTCCGAACGGCTGGGAAGACCTCGGGATGGAGAGGGTTGGAGACGCAGTAGCGGCTGTACGCGGTTATAATAATGCTTGAGAGTTCATCGCCACCGTCTGGAAACCGGAATGTTAGGTTTATAGCGTGCAGTAAATGGGGGACATACGATAAACAGCTCCAGAGAGCTTTCCTTTCTTCCATGCATCAATGGACGAGCCAGGCATTTCGGTGTCCATGATTTCCATCTCTTTGATGAGCCATTCAAGAGATTTGCCCTCATTTGGCAGAGTAAGATGACGAACAACATCCGGACCTTTGGGCACGAGCTTATTCTCAATATCTAGTCTAGCTTGACCCATTTGTTCCGATACTTTCTTTTGCATCGAAGGAAGCTTCAAGAACACATGGATGATTTGCTACATGTCGGAATTGTATCAGAGCTCTCGCATACTGAAGAAGAATGACATTCATACTCACCCTTGACACCCAGGTGTACAACTCCTTCATTGTCATCCTTGTACCTCTCGCACGCAGGTGTCTATGCGCTTTGATGATTTGCACCAGCAAGACATAGTAAAATAACGCAGACTTGGCTCCATCCAGCGTCAGTAACAGCGATGCAATCTGCTTCAGCGAGCTCTTCGAGCTCGATGCTACTGCCGACATTGTGGTCGCTGGAAGACGGAGACGGGTATTAAAGCTTTCCGAAGCCCGAAGGACGTTCATATTTGGGAGCACGAGGAAATCAGACGCAAAGCGCAACGTTGGTCATTGAGCTGTGCGTTCGGGCCGGCTTCCAGGAATATTGACCCTGCTTTCGACCACCATCATCAGCCGGAATGCGTATGGTGAGTATTCTAAGTGCAAAGGAAGAAATTAAACTGATGCACGCGTTTAAGCTAGAGCAGGAGGAAGAGAAAGACGATGTCGAAGTTTCGTGGGGTATGTGATTTGCCTTTCTTCAGAACTCACAAAGTTTACATGTTTTGTGCAGAAGACCAACAGCGCATCAATACATTCTCAAAACTCAATAACCGAATCAGGTTAATCGAGGAGAAATTGACAATTTTGAAGGTGACTCTCTTGCTATATGTTGCGATCTTTTCAGTACTAATCATAAATGTAGCAAGAGAAAGAGGCTCTCGATGATCTTTCAACAGAGCTTGAACTTGCAGATGAGGATCAATTTATCCTGTAAGTCTTCCGTGCAGAGTTGCTTCCTTTACTGATGCTTTCTTCTCTAGATATAAAATTGGCGAAACATTCCTTCACATGCCGCATTCTCGTGCCTTGACACGGCTAGAGAGAGATCAAGCGACGGTGGATACAAAAGTCGGGGAACTTGCTGCACAAGCGGATGCTTGCGAAGTGGAGATGAAGCAGTTAAAAGTGGTACTGTACGCTAAGTTTGGAAAAGCTATCAATCTAGACGAATAATGTCAACGTCGTTCGAACCATGCACTTTTTTATCTTTACACAAATGTCTGACCTTGGAAATACAAATATTACGACAGTGAAAACAGTTGAGACAATCTACAACATATACGAGAAGACAAGAAATGCAACCTTCCAATCAAAGGATCAGGCAAAATCTACGAGATCCAGCAAACTCTCTTTAGGTTGCCTTTCACCCTCATCCACGAACTTCAATAAAGCCTCAAACACCTCCGTCCTCTCAGTATACCTGGTACCTGATAAAGGCCTCTCTTTCTGCGCATCTTCACCACGGATGTTGCTCTCTATGGGATCTACGACCTCTCGAAGATGTCTTGCTTCAAAGGTCGAAGATGTAGCAGAGGATGGAGGCGACTTGCCATCGAGTGCAGGTGCATTTTCATCAACGGGCAGATCAGCCGGGATCTCATTTGTCCAAACCCCACTCTCCTCACTACTGCTGCTCTTGGCGCTCATCACGCTCACGGTGGATTCAGCATCTGGGTCAACATCCTTGTCTTTTTCTGGTCTTGATCGTTTCTTGGGTCTTGGGCTACCCTCTCTTGTATCCTCGCGCTTCAGCGCTGGAAAGTTGACAGATAGATCTCCGGTTGTCACACGGCGAGTGAAAGGGGTTTTGGTGGGTAGTGGTTCAGGCGGCGGCGACTTTATAGGAGAAAGTAGATGGGTCAAGAGAGCCCTGAACTGCCGTTCTTCATCTCTGTTCTTGTGATTGACGACGCTTGAGACATCTTTCTGGAGGAAGTTGAGAGCCTTCACAGGTGGCATATCCTCGCACATCTCTCGGAACCTAGACAAAATGTCATGACAGGACTATACAAGAGTGATGGAACTCTCACTGTTGTTTTCGAATCAAGAACTTGCTTTGCCTTATGATTTCTTCAGGTCCCGGTCTAATAAACCAAGCAAAGTCAAAGAAAGGGAAAGCCTAATTGAAAGAGCAACTAACCTTTTCAGTTCCATCCTCCAGAAGTCGTCTAGCCTCTCCCCGTTTTCTCCCAGGCCAGCACCTTGACCGCCATTTCCGCCATGGAAGAAGACAGTTCTCGTCGTTGTGTTGTATACCACTTGATGGCCAAACCTCGGCCTCGGACGCTCGCTAGCAGCACTGCCAGGCATTTTCAACACCTGCATCCACTCGCCAGGACGGGTATCATATCGATAGACCCAGTTGAGTGTATCCCTCAGCTTCGTAGTCCCAATCTGATCCGAATCTCTCGTCAATCCACTGAACACATAAATCTCCTTCAGAGTGGGATCGATTGCTGCACGTTGGGTTGACGAAGCTCCCGGGCCACCAGCAGTCGTGAAGTTGCTGAAAATCTCCGTCGAAGATCCTGTTCGGATATCGTACGAATACATGTCCGCGAGAAAATCGTCGTTGTTCCGTTTACCGGCAAAGATGTAGAGAGTCTTCGTGAATTGGTCGAGTACCATCGAATGTCCTGTCAACATGTCAGAAAATCGGGGACAAAAAATCAGATTAACAAACCATAACGAGGCGGGATGAATGCAGTGCCAGATGATTCAGCCGAAGTTTGTATAGGAACAGGACTGTGACCGTGCCGTAAATGCCCTTGAATATCGCTCAGAGCAGCAGGAGTCGTTCCGGAGATCGTAGGCGACGGAGAGCTTGAAGTCGGTGCGTTTTGGAGCAGCTTCCACTTGCTTGTGCTGATATTATAGCTGTACAAGCCCGAGTACTTGAAAACATCCCAATTTCCATCGACCACTCGACCACCAAATACGTAGAGAATATGAGAGTCCGAATCGATCGCCATTTGATGATCAAAGACCAGTGGTGGACCGCCTGACGCCTGAAGATGAATGTTTTAGCAAAGTTCAAGGTTCAGAACGCTGTGTGCGCTTACTGCTGTATCGATTGAGAGGAAATCCCATTTCCCAGCTAAAAGCCCTCTAGTGTGATATCGATAGAACTCTGAACAAAAAGTGTTGATTTGCCCTCCAGGCTCTGCACCATCAGAGTGCGAAGTACGATGACCTTGCGAAGGTAGTTGAAGTGGGCCTCTAGTATCTGGTGACCTCGGGCTTGTAGCGCTGTCAGGACTCGAGGGCGCTCTCAGACCATCCATATCTCCCAATCTACCAAGAACATAAATACTTCCGGTCTTAGTGTCGAACGTCATCTTGTGGCACGATCTTGCACCGGGCGCGTTTGGTTCAAGTGTTGTAGCCGAGCTGAGTAGCTTCCATGTGTCCTCCTTCACACTATATACCCAGAAATCATCTAAGCTCTTCTCTCCATCCCAACCTCCGAAGAGATAGACCATCTCATTGACGGGGTCCATGCACATTGCATGTCCGCCTCGAGGTGGTGGGATGTCTCCATCAGCGTCTGTACCGCGTAGTCTCGTCCATTCGGCGTAGCGTTGGCATGTACTGAGGTGTGTATCAAGGAGACCTGATGTCGCCAACTGCTGTAGATGTTGTTCGGCTAATTTCCAGTCGCCTTGGAGAACGATGCTTTCGTGGAGTTTGGTAATCAATGGGTGTTCTAGGTGGACACTGGAGCGAGATAGAATTGATTGGTAGGGCGAAAGCAGACGGCGTTGACGGAGATGCTTCAGGACGTAGCGGAGGACAGCCGTTTCTCGGTACTGCAGAAAAGGTGAGAATTGAAGAAAGGTCCAAGTTTGAGTGCACAAACTTCTTCATGAGTTAGGCGGACGCGTTCGACATATTCTGGGTCAACGACCCCTGTGAGGCCGATGTACCAGATAGAAACATGGAAGTTCTGTTGGTGGGTCCTAATCAATGGCTACAATTTAGCGCCCCAAGAAGGAGAAGCGTATGATCTCAAGCATACATAATTGGAACAATTTTGATGAATCGAGTCGGGAATGGGACGCCGGCGCTGTTCATATGTGTGAGCGTGAAGGTCTCGGGAATGCTATCGTCTTTGAGGTTTGCATGTAGTATCTCGGTCATATGGTCCTCCGAGGGACCAACGAGCACTTGAAGTTCTTTGATGTTACATGGATGGGCTAATGGTGATTAAAAAAATCAATGTTAGAGCGATCTAAGTTGATCCCGATGTGCAGCGACTTACATTTTGCATACTAGTTGGCACACAATTCAGTCTGAGACTTTGAAGACGCAATCGACATGCTCACTTTCCCAAAAGTGATTGTCTCTGTTGAACGAATAAAATATACGTCAATCCAGGCGCTTGACAGTCAAAGATGAACTGACTGAGGACTGAGAGCGATTCTAGCTTCAATGTAATCCATTGTTGGCCGTATCCACGGAAAGAAGCACTCCATCTGCTAGAGTGGTCATTGGGTTTATCTTCTATAACGTTTTCAGGGGCATATTTCCCGCTGTGTGGGGTTGAAGACGCGATTGAATATGTTAGAGAACTAGAGGGTGGCATTAACGGTAACGATGAATCTCCAGACATGCTGCTTCTGGACGTAGTTGTTTATTATCCATATGTCTTTATTCAAAGCTCTTAAACCCTTACCTGCGAATGATTTGACGATAACAACGGCGGAGAACGAGGCGAGGGTCGTGGTGGGAGTGGACACAATACCGCCGGCGCTAAATCTGGCCATGTCACAGCTTAGTCAGCAGCAACACGCGATCCTAATGTGGGAGATAGGGGCCACGCGCCAAAACTCTTCAGTCTCTATTTAAATCCATCATGGGCCTGTTGTAGTTCTTACTTATGCCAGCACATTTAGAGCTCTTTGATCCGACAAAACGCCTGCCAGGATTAATTCACTCAACTGCTAGACATGTATGAGGTTGAACTTCGGCTTTCCGGAAGGACCTCTTTGTTTAAACATAAACTGTGGCTAGAGCCTTCTCTGAAGAGCTTATCTCCTTTATTATACCCAAAGTTGCGACAAACTCGAAATACAAAGCAGCCCATTCTGACTACTCTAAGAAGCACGTATATTCAATGCTGATATTCCTACTCCAGCCCAGGCATAGATTCGATTCGTACGCTTACGAGATATCGTAATGAATTGTACATTGATTGTAGACATATCAGAGTGACTTCAGTCCATCTACACATCTACATGTATTATCTGTGTTTTAACTCACTCATTATGGGTTGAAGCTTGTTAGAATCGTACAGCAAGTCAAGAAAGTCTATTAAAATAGAGCCTCTGAACACAGATTGACCGTGAAAGAGTTCTCAGGTTACATATTGGTGATATTTACATATTGCAGATCGTCAAATGTGGAGAACATAGCCCTGTAACAGCAAGAGCAAGATTAATACTCTGAACCAGGGTGATAGAGAAAGTGAACTTCGTACCTGTCAGAAAGAGCAATTTGCGCTCAGTGTCAAAGGCTGCTGACGTACTTCCTGATACGAAGGATCCATCATCTTCGAAAACCTCGTGAAGCATCATGTTATTAGCTTTCGACATTGATTAATATGAAAGAAGAATCATTACTTTATCTGCCTTATATTTGATACCATACGGTATTTCTTGTGGATTTGTGTTGATGGAGAAGTGATGTACGGAGGAAGGAGCAGGAATGGTAGGGTCTTCAAAATGCTCGAAGACGGTCTTCATTGCTTGCGGGATGGCTGTACGGAAACGTCAGAAATCTTCCCAGAGTCTGGCGTTTGGCTTACAAGCTGCCCAAACATGCCCTCCCGAGTCTACAGATAAGTTGTCAACTCCTCGATCTATATCGTAGGGTGTGTCAGTTTAATCTTTCATATATATTTCGGAAATGAATATGTACCGATTGAGATGGAGTCGGTTATCACGAGCGTATGATCCATCTGCTCTTCCAAGATAGTTATACCACCAACAAGACCATTAGCAACATAAAACGTCCTGTTTTCCGCCATGGCAATGCCATTGGAACCTTGTAGGCCACTTATGGCCAAGTGGCATCCGTCGGTGACATGACAGTGACCTACAGAAGTAGACTTTCGACCAGCCCATATATCAAGGTGGCGTTTCTACCAGAAAGAGAATTAAATAACCCATAACGAAAAGGTCGAAAGATCACTGACCCAGCCAACTTTCTCGCCATAATCGTTGGTAAAATAGAAGCTTTTGCCGTCGGATTCGCCAACGATGTCATTTGGTGTTACGATGGTGGAGTCCTCCACCGTTTGGAGGTGCGTCAAAATGTCTGATCCAAGAGCTGTCCGGAAAATTTCAACCGCAGAGTCAGCACCCACATCATAAGCTGATGCACCAAGCGGGGCGCGATGGTTTATGAGGTAGACGAATAGTTCATCTGCACTTGTGGCAGATGGAACTACGTCCATGCCGTGCGATGAGAACCCGCGCTCAGAATTGAAGTTGAACATCTTAAGGCGTGTAATTTTGGACGATTTTGGGTCGTATGTCGCTATGTAGTCGTTGAACGACGCGCCAGTGACATTGAAACGATTAACTGCGGGCGTCCAGTGTGTGCGGCTGGATGGCGTTGAACATGCCAAATACACAATGCCGGATGGTTGATGAAGGACCAGCTCTGGAGATGATAAGCTTTAAGCAGTTTTTAATATTAACAAGTCTTACTTTCACAAGCAGACAGTTCTGGTACAGCAATACATCGTTTGTTGTTGATGGGTTCAACGACGCGATATCGTCCAAACTGAACGAATTTCGGCTGGAGATAGAATTGCCAAAAGCCACCTGAGATTGCTGCTAGCACTACGAGAATGTTGAACACAGATTGGAGGCCCATGGTTGATATGGACAAAACCCGTCACCACCAGCGCGTGCTCATATCACCCGTGATCATGACGCGTGGTATGCATGATCTGCGGTCACCGGTACTTACA
This sequence comes from Crepidotus variabilis, assembly GCA_015657495.1. Taxonomy (NCBI): domain Eukaryota; kingdom Fungi; phylum Basidiomycota; class Agaricomycetes; order Agaricales; family Crepidotaceae; genus Crepidotus; species Crepidotus variabilis. Next base: position 196,946 of record MU157870.1, on the reverse strand, counting down.
CTGCTGCCTTTATCAGAATGATTGTCGCCTCCGTATTCTTCAATTCGGCATAGAAAAGAGGTTTGGATCAGAGTAATATATGCTTGGTGAACCCAGAGTGCGGCAGAGCAGGCAGTTCCCACGTTCTACCCACTCTTCTAATTTTCGCAACCTTGACTTCCATGATCGCAGATGATGGTGCATTTTGTGCGCCTACAAACGTGAACGACTTCTTAAACCCTTAGCCAGACAAACAGCATGGGATTCACTTTTAACCGTCTTCTCTGCGACTCAGAACCTCGAATGTTCTTTCTATGTTGGTTTCAAGCAGTCATGTGCCACCCGTTCCATGATTAGGGCTGATATCATTGCGCAATAGGAGGGACAGTTGCGTCAAAATTCGTCTTCTCTGGTAGGAATGTATCAATTTGGTTTATTTACTTTATCCTTTGGTCAGGTGGTAGTCCGAAGTTCATGATTGCAACGTCTCCCGGGCCACTAGAATTGAAAGACTGCTACCGTGTGCTTCCTGCTTGTGCACCTATGAGCTTGTATCCTAAATCAGTACAAGGTAAGCTAGAACTAAATCATTTTATGTTTCGTAGGTAGACTGATATACTTACTAGTTCTAGCTTCAGGACTACAATTGGAAGTTTAAAGACGAGCTTCGTGCAGCGGCATCCAATTAGTTGTTGAGCTATAGGGAAACTGATAGGTGTTAATTTCAGTAGGGATCCCAATGCGAACCTTGTCCGACTTCTCGCACCCCATGAGCTTCTATTGAACCATTTTCTGGGATCTGGATACTCTTCTCCATAAGCTGTTCGCCTTAAAACCCGCAATGACCTACGTTTGGGAGGCCACTTCCTCTCTTGTCGCCTGCTATGAAGTTAACAACTTTCTGGACACTCGTTCCATCTTTTTTGTTGGTAACTGCAGATTTTGTGCTTGCTGCAAAAGTCCCTCTATCCAGTGTCCAGAGAGGCTCCAAGCTGCCTAACAATGTGGTCCCCAATGAATTCATCATTGAAGTTGATGAGCTCTCCAAAATCCCTACCAAACGGTCGTATGCTCGTGTTCGTTACCATTACCTCAAATGCTGCCAACACTTTGATTGATTGTGCTGTTCTATTACAGTCCCTTGATGCTATCTATGACCATCTTCAAGCCCGCGATGTCTCCTTCGATGTAAAGAAAGAGTATGACTCCGCCGGGATTTTTGTTGGAGCCGCAGTATCTGTGAAGGTAAGCCGCATTATTACAAAAGTCTTCTCAATTCTCCGGATTGCCTGACGGATTGTCTGCAGACACCAGAGGTAAATTGTCGCTCTATCTGCTCTGCTAGAGAAACAACGTCGGGTACCGTTTATCCTGACGGGTGAATACTATTGCAGGATGTAGCTACACTAGCCAGTGCGCCTGGTGTCATCCACATACACCCGATTCTCTTGTATCCACCTCCGAAGTAAGTGTATTCAGTTGTGAAACAATTTAGAGTGACTGAGTCCTGTACACACCAGACCAGTCAAGTCGCACGTCATTACTGGAGTAGATGATCCCGACCTTCCTCCTGATGGGCAAAGCACTCATGTTATGACAGTAAGTGTCTAGTAAAGAGGGCGATCTCCTGGACTCACGGTATTCAGGGTGTAGACAAGCTTCACAATGCAAACATCACCGGAGCGGGAATCAAAATCGGAATGTTAATTTTATTCCCTCGCAATTTTTAAGGCGAACGGACTAAACTAATTTGTATTGGTAGAATTGATACTGGGATAGACTACAAGCACCCTGCTCTTGGAGGCGCCATTGGACCAGGACACAAGGTTGTTGGAGGTTATGACTTCGTTGGAGATGCCTTCACTGGAGGTAATAATCCTGTGCCGGACGATGACCCACTTGACGAATGCAATGGTCACGGCACTCATGTCGCCGTACGTTCTCCATGTTCAGAAACCTTATTTGGTTCTGACTTTTTCCTACAAGGGTATTGTTGGCGCGAATCCTGGAAACCAGTTCAACATCAGCGGAGTAGCTTACGATTCAGAGATTTTTGCCTATCGAGTTTTCGGATGCGATGGGAGCGTTCCTGACGATGGTGAGAACTATATTGTCGTACAGTTGAGCTATTTCTGATTTGAGTCAATTTTTATAGTGTTAATGGATGCTCTTCTCCGTGCTGACAGCGATGGAAATGATATCATCACTCTTTCCATCGGGGGCTCAGATGGGTGGACAGAGGGAGTTACTTCTGTTGTGGCTAGTAGGATTGCAGAGAAAGGGAAAATTGTCACCATTGCTGCGGGCAACGAGGTGAGTAGTCGCTGAACTACTTCAGAGTTAGTCTGATTCTAGAATTTAGGGTAGCTCCGGATTGTTCTACTCCGCTGGGCCAGGGAATGCAATCCACGATATCTCGGTAGCTTCCGTGAATAGGTCTGTTTTGCTTGAATAACATATGTTTCTTCTGTCTAACCACTTCTGGTAGCTTGTCGTTCCCCCTTCAGAGTGTCCTCGTTGAAGGTGTTACTCACGACCCGATCATCTATTACTCTTTGACTGAGTTCTCTGTCGTCGGCCCTTTGCCGATATATCCTACTTCGAACGACACCACGGTTCAAGACGATGCTTGTGCTCCTCTTCCCGACACTACACCTAACCTTGCCAAGTACGTCGTAGTCATTCGTCGTGGTACTTGCAACTTCGTAAGCATGATTAAATATGGAAATGCAGTGGTCTGATTGTCCGAATTTTTTCTTTCTTAATTGACAGGTTGATAAATTAGCCAACGCAGCAGATAAGGGAGCGCAAACTATTCTCATCTACGAGTAAGCTAGTAGACACTGCTGAGGTATTCTGATAGCTGACCATAGTCTTTCACAGTAACGGCAGAGGCTTTGCTGGCATTGACAGAGGAAACTTCACAGATGCGGCCCTCATTCAAGCCGCCGATGGCGAATATGTGAGCCTTGTCCTAGCAACTACTATGACTCTGAGTAACACAATTTAATATCAAGCTTGTGCAACAATACGTCGCGGGTACAAATGTAACACTTGACTTCCCCAAAGGCGGCCGCCCAGCGAACTACCCCGATTCCAGTGGTGGTCTCAGTTCGGCCTTCTCGACGTGAGAGTCTCTAATTGCTTCAGTTAAGTCACACTGAGACAGAAATTCCCATAGCTATGGACCTTCGAACGACTTCTACTTTAAACCCGCCGTGGCTGCTCCAGGCGGTAACATCATCTCGACATACCCAATCCCTATGGGCTCATATGCCGTCTTGTCTGGGACATCGATGGCTACACCATTCGTCGCCGGCGTCTCCGCCTTGCTACTTCAAGTCAGAGGCAAAACTCCGGTTATCGCTCATGGAGCTCGGACGTTATTCGAGACGACAGCGACATATATTCCTTCAGATAAGACAGAAAAATCACCGTTACAAACTGTTGCGCAGCAAGGAGCTGGCCTAATCAATGCTTACGATGCCATTTATGCGACAACCACTGTTAGCCCTGGAGAGTTGATCTTGAATGATACGGCTCATTCTCCATCAGAGTAAGTATCTTCGACTCTCAAAAATCACTATCTAATATTATTTGTAGCACTACTTTTTATGTCAAGAATGATGGTACAGAGTCGAAGAAATACACGGTAAAACATGTACCAGCTGGCACAGCATTGACAGTCCAAGAGGTATTCTAACCTCCTATTATTCATAACTTCTGCTCTAATCTTAGTCTGACAGGGAACAACAATCCCCGAGAATGGCCCAGTGCCACTTGCCAATGCTTCGGCGCAAGTTACCATCACCCCGACAACTTTTGAGATTGGGCCAGGCGAATCGCAGATTGTAAAAGTCACCTTCCAACTACCAGATTCTGTGCCATTGGATCGGTACCCTCTCTATAGCGGCTTCATCGAGGTCACTGGAACCTCTGTTAGCGATACTTACCATGTCAGCTACATCGGACTGAAGGGGAACTTGAAAAATCTTGAAGTTTTGGACAATACGAACTACTTCTTTGGTGACACAGCGCTTCCAGTACTCTTGGATGGCGTTGGCGACGTACAGGCGAAGCCAACTAACTACACTTTCGTAGGCGACGATTACCCTAGCTTGTTGTTCAGGTATATTCACTCGTTGGAATTGATTGCCCAAATACTTACCTTTCAAAGACTTTTATTTGGCTCTCCTGCCATACGGATCGACTTGGTGGATCCCAGTGTCAACTTCACAGCCACGGTTCCATCAAATCAGCCTGGGAGACGCGATACTCCCGACGATCCCGTTAATGTCTTCAGCTTCCCACAAGATCGTGAGGGTGGTTCGTTTGCCTCTGTGAAAATTATTGGCACTCTTGCGGAATACACTTATGTCACACGCAACGATGAGGTGAGTCCTCTTGTTATTTAGCCAACACCATCTCATTTTCATGTATCCAGTCTCAAGACAATGGGTACAATGTATACGATATCGACGTTCCTGCATTCGCCAATGGTACGACCATTCCAAATGGTCAGTATCGTTCTCTCCTCAGGGCCTTGCGGATCACTGGCGATCCAACGAAGGAAGAAGACTACGATAGTTGGTTGAGCCCAATATTTGGTGTCGCCAAGTCGAAATAAGCAGCTTGCTGCGACTCAAATACATCAGATAGATCCTGTTCACCGATACGTAGTCGAATACATTTGCTCGTATAAAGTCGCGCAAGTATTGAAGTCGAAAATTATTCCGCCGTTTTGCAATGTATTTGGCTCTATTTGCAATCCCACGGAACTCGTGACTGACCTTTGGCTGCGAGAACTTGAACAGTGAACTCACTTGACGGGTCTAGGAGAATTCTTGCGGTAAACGCTCATTCATTGCCCATCCATGTAGTACTCCACTTGGGCAAAATTCGGCACGGATAATGTTGATGGAATCATGATCACATCTTCCTAGCCTCCGCGTGTTGTTCTCTCCGTCTCAACAACACTTGATATATAAGAAGAGTGGCAAACTAAGAGATGTTCGATTTCTTGCAATTTCTCCCTATATCGACTCTGCGACATGCGTGCCATGATATCCACTGCGCTTATATGGTGGTTGAACTTGACCTTGCATTTCAGTTTTACCCTTGCTGGCAAATTTCCTCTTTCGAACGTCAAGGCTCAATCAAGACTCCCCGGCAATATCGTTCCAAATGAGTTTATCATCGAAGTGGATTTACTCTCCAGAATACCAACAACGCGATCGTACTCCCGAGTATGTGACTTTCACATCGAGATTTTATCTTGGTAACTGACATAAAGCTCCCTCCAGTCACTTGATGCAGTCTTCGACCACCTTCAACGGCGTGATATTGTCTTCGATGTCAAGAAAGAGTTCAACTCAGCTGGAATCTTCGTTGGTGCCGCGGTATCTATACAAGTTCGTGGCTTGTGCTTCAAACCCCCAGATTGCCTCTTCTTTATTCTCCGACAATTCTTCTGACCTACTTGTTTCTCCAGACCTCGCAGGTGATTACTATTTTTCCAGTTCGCGAAGACTTTCTTCCCGAGAAGTAACCCGCTTTGAAGGGCGCTGCTGCTTTGGCAAATACACCTGGAGTCATTGATGTTCGTCCCATCTTTCGCTACCCATCCCCAAAGTAAAGCAAAAAAAAAAAGTACCTTGTTGGTTGCTTGAAGTTAATTTATCGTATTAGGCCCTTGATTGCGCACCCTATTAATGGCCTGGATGACCCTACCATCCCACCTGATGGGCAAAGTACTCATGTTATGACGGTAAAGTCACTTCATTGTTGTCTTACCCGACCTGACTCATACATTCTAGGGTGTGGATAAAGTACACAAAGAAGGAACTTCCGGAAAAGGCATCAAGATTGGGATGTGAATATCCAGCATTTCAGTCATGCGAAACGAATTAACTTGGCGAATTAGTATTGACACTGGCGTTGACTATACGCACCCAGTTCTTGGAGCCGGATTCGGCCCAGGTCACAAAATTGCTGGAGGTTACGATTTTGTTGGAAATGCATTCAACGGAAAAGATTCTGCACCAATGCCGGACGATGATCCTCTTGATCAATGTAATGGTACGTTTCAAAAGCACAATGTTTAATTAGAGTAATGAATTGATGTCTGTAGGCCATGGCACTCATGTCGCTGTATGACTTCCAACGTGCAGAATAAGAGCTGAAGCTAACATTATGATCAAGGGAATTATTGGCGCAATTCCTGGTAACCAGTTCAACATCAGCGGTGTGGCTTACGATGCAGAGCTCTACGCCTACAGAGTCTTTGGATGCAATGGCGACACTCCAGACGATAGTAAGCCTTCGAGTGTTCTCAGACGATCTTTGCTTCTGACGCGTTGACATGACCAAGTTTTAATTGAAGCTCTTCTTCGAGCTAACGACGACGGCAACGACATTCTCTCTCTTTCGCTTGGAGGTGCAGATGGATGGACCGAAGGGAAAACTTCGACAGTCGCCAGCAGAATCGCAGATTCAGGGAAGGTCGTAGTGATTGCTTCTGGAAATGACGTACGTTTCTTCCAGACGAACTACGACTGGGCATCTCTGATTTCAGAACATAGGGTGCTTCGGGGATGTTTTATACTTCTGGCCCTGGGAATGCTATCAACGCAATTTCTGTCGGCTCCGTTGATAAGTTCGTAGCATTACTCGTAATCATTGCTTCTCAAAGTTGACGTATCACAGTGTCGCCTTGGCCCTTCAAAGTGTACTCGTTTCTGGGATTGAGCATGATCCAATCATGTACTGGGCCACCTACGAGCTCCCGAAAGAGGGCACCTTGCCGATTTACACCATTTCCAACGATACAAGCATCGCAGACGATGGTTGTAATCCACTTTCCGATAAGACACCAGACTTGTCGCAATACGTGACCATTGTTCGCCGTGGTACTTGCACATTTGTAAGTACTTCAGATCTAAATGTAAGATGTTATAACTCACCGTCGTTACAGGTTCAGAAATTCACGAACCTTGCGGCCAAAGGAGCAAAAAATGTTCTCGTCTACGAGTGAGATCTCACTCGCGTCGTCAATTATTCCACTGCTCATCCTCTTGACAGCAACGGCAATGGGTTTGTTGCCGTTGACAAGGGTAATTTTTACAATGCGGCGTTGATCCAAGCCGCCGATGGAGAATTCGTGAGTTTTTCATATTTTTTGATGTCACTAAACACCGAGCCAGCCTTGACAGCTGGTCAAACAACATGCTGCAGGGAAGAATATTAAATTGACCTTTCCAAAAAATGGTCGACCGGTGGAGCACCCGGACCCAAATGGAGGGCTTACATCGCGGTTTTCAACGTGAGTCAAGTTACTCGTCGTCAAAGGTTCGACATTGATATCTCTTCAAGTTATGGACCTTCGAACGATTTCTACTTCAAGCCCGCATTAGTTGCACCGGGAGGCAATATTCTCTCTACGGTGCCCACCAACATGGGTGTTTACGCTGTCTTCTCTGGAACATCCATGGCGACCCCATTTATTGCGGGTTCTGCCGCTTTGCTGCTCGAAGCTAAGGGGAAATCCAAAGACGTAACAAGTAATGCAAGGACCTTGTTCGAGACCACAGCCAAGTATGTTCCTTCAGACAAGACAGAAGGCTCGCTCCTCCAGACTGTTGCTCAACAAGGAGCGGGGTTAATCAATGTGTATGATGCTATCCACACGTCAACCAAAGTTACCCCTGGGGAACTCATCTTGAACGATACTGCCAACTTCAAATTTGGGTAATTATTTTAAATATCTGCCATGATCAATGTCTGACTATTTTTCTCAGGCAACAATTCAATGTCAAGAATGAAGGCACACAGAGTAAGGCTTATAAGATCACGCATGTACCCGCTGGAACGGCCTTGACAATGCACGAGGTACATATTCGTAACCTTACAGATTTTCATACACTGACCACAGGCATGAATAGGGCACGATCGTTCCCCAACTCGGACCCGTACCTCTATCCAACGTTTTCGCGCAAGTTATCATATCTCCCGACTCTATCCAACTTGGTCCTGGAGAATCCCAAACTGTTCATCTCATGTTCAAGTACCCAACTTCGATCTCCAACTCGATCTTCCCTTTGTACAGCGGATTTATTCAAATCACTGGCGAATCCGTCAGCGATACATACCATGTCAGCTACATTGGGCTTGGGGGAAGTTTGAAAGATATCAATGTCTTAGATGACACGGATTACTTCTTCGAGGGGACCAAACTTCCAGTGCTGTTGAACGGGACCCAGGATGTGCAGATCAAGCCTACAAACTACACATTCACCAAAGACAATTTTCCCGCTTTCTTGTTCAGGTTTGTCGCTGAGCATCGCAGATCTTTCGTTGTGATATCCGATAACTGGCTTTGTCAGGCTCGTCTTTGGTTCTGCACTAGTCACCCTTGATCTTGTTGACCCTGCCACCGAGTTGGTACCAACCATCCCAGCCAATCAACCGTCTCGGCGGAATAATCCTGACAACTCAACGATTATCTTGAGTTTTCCATCTCCGCACGACGATGGAGGTTCATACGCAAGCGTCAAAGTTATTGGGCCCTTGGAGGAGTTCAAGTACGTCACACGCAATGACGAGGTCAGTACCAACGTTCAACTCGACCAGAGCAAAGTTCTGACATTACCTTCGCTGACAAGGCCGGGGGCAACGGCTTTAACTTGTACAACCTAACCGAGCCAACCTTTGCTAATGGATCAACAATTAAAGATGGACAATATCGTGCACTGCTCAGGGCTCTAAGAGTCACCGGAGATCCCACTACAGAGGAGGATTACGATAGCTGGCTGAGCCCGATCTTTGGTATTCAGAAGTCTCAGACCACATGAGCGAGTATTATGCTCGATCCATAACCTTGATAGTTCACGAAGGAGGTACTTCTGGTAAAGGGTCTTTTTCAGATAAGACTCTTCCCCGCACCCTAAAAATGCAGTAGAACTAAAATAGTATGGGAGTTCTATTTCACAATTGTAGGCTCGGATTTGATCCAACGTTCGTCTTCAAGTTGATATAAGCTAAGTCGACTTGAAGCCCCTGTGGCGGATGTCAAGCCCTTCGCTTTTCTCCGTTTCGGCAACGGATGGCCGTGGTGTCCTTATGTGATGCACTTTACCCTACTCTTTCATCGTCGATTGAGCCTTAAACTCAAGATCTTCGTCCACGTTTCTCAATTTCGGACTACAAGTATGTCAGCGCCTTCACTACCGGAAGAGTTTCAATATATTCTCGACAAACGAGAACAAAACCGCAAAATGCCCATATCACGTCTACCAGCCGAACTTTACTCAACGATATTTCTAGAGGTTCGAGATTCTATCTTACGCGATGCAAAATACAGCGAAGACTCTCGGATTTCTCGTCACTACTTTGGAGCGAAGGACTGGATACGAGTGGCCCAGATTTGCCACGCTTGGCGTTCTTTAGTCCTTGAACTACCTCAATTTTGGTCTCTTATCCACTTGGAATCGTACCATCCCCAATGGGCTGCGGAAATGCTCTCTCGCTCGAAGAATTATCCTGCCACGATACGTGTCGACCTCATAGTTGACGACATATCCGAGGAGCAGACTGCAGATGCGTTTGCTTTGCTGAACACGCAAGTGAAATATAATATTTCACGGTTGAAGGAACTACGCCTGCGAAGAATGGTTCCGGAGCATCTTCATGATTTCTTTTTCCACCAACTCTCTGCTCCAGCGCTCGAATCATTTCGGATGGCCTGCTTTCCGTCGAAAGTCAGCTCACAGAGTCGGCCATTCGTTTTTAGCGACCGACTTCTACATGCCTCGTCTTTAAAACGACTGAGCCTTGTATGTTGTCAAATCGATTGGGATTCTCAAATTTTCTCCGGTCTAACTCATTTGAGGCTCTCTTATCTTCCGGAAGGTCATAGAGTCACCGTTCGTCGATTTATCAGTGTAATCTCTCAAATATCCCAACTCGAATCACTCTCTATCCGCGAAATCTTTGACGACGATGCGCATGACGACCACGATGAATTCCAAGAGAGTAAAGTCGAGCTCCCTTACCTCCGCCACGTCCACCTCTCTTTGGATATGAACTATATGGCCGACTTTTTGCTTAGTATCAAGCTCCCAAGTGCCTGCATGGTTCGAATGCAGACGCTTTGGGATCGTCGAACAGAAGATCCATGCGAAAATTACTATCGAATCACAAAATTCTTCCACGACCTCTATCGCCCAGGAGCAACGCAAATTCTGCCCAACCAACCACGCATACAAAGCCTTCGAATCGCGAAGTCGGTCCTCGAAGACTTTACTGTTCAAGCTTTTTACGAGAAACTCTCTCATGACGAAATGAACGTCCCTCATCTACACCCTCCCCTCAACTTCTATTTCGGCTGGGAAGATTGGTCGAATGAAGGTCTGGAAATGTTTAACCTCGAAATGGATGCTTTGTGCCCATTCCTGAAAGCATTACCTCTGCAAGACCTCGCCGTTTTGGAGATCGTCGGTAATTTCTCCAACCTCGACCACATGTTCTGGGCAGACCACTTTGGGACGATTCCAACGTTGGAGTCCATCCTACTGTATTCGAACTCGGAGAGACTATTTGTGGCACTTGGGGGGCTGGCAGTCCTTACAAGATCAGCTGGCTTCCCTCCAGACTTCGTTGGCCTCAAAAAACTATATATTCAAGATCCAACATCGAAAATGCAGCTCATTATCCATGCCTTAGAATTGAGAGAAGAGATGGGGTACCCCATTGAACATCTGAGGCTCCTATCCCCTCCCTCTGCGTCACAAGCCAGTGATCAAGCGATGTCAGAGGTTACCGTTGCTAACTGCAGCATAGCATTCGCGCAGAGCGATTTCAAGGTCTGGCGATGGATGAAGAATGTAGAGGTGGACAGCGACAGCGATGATGATGTGATTGTATGTAGCAAGGGGCTCTGAAAAAGTCTCATATACTAAGTGTTTTGGTATTCACTCTGGAGAAACTCAGGACAAAAATCTGTAATTTAATACAAGACCCAAATTGTGCCTAAGGTCGAGTTGCAACGTAGAATGAGGGCGAAGCCCAAGCCTTACGCTAAAGTTTTTGGTAGACCCTCGGCATTCAATAAGCCCTCTTCGTCTCCCAGTCGTCTTGGTCCATCGCCAACCTTGGTATGAATCAGTCCTTTGATCGCTCCAACCTCAAATCTTTGAGCCACGGCTTCGTTAAATCTATTTGGCACCTTGCCAAACTTATTGATGTCCTTTGCACCTTCCGCTCCGAACAAGCCAAGCACGTCTTTAAAATCGCCGGCTTTCTGAGGGAAGTAGGCAATTATCAAACTTGCGATTTCCTTCATGTTCGCTTCCGGTGCGTATACGACGGCATTTGGACCAGCATCGTAGGTATACGCAGCTTTATATCTGCCTCCATTTTCCCGCGAGAGACGGTTGTACTCAACGATCAAGGCGATTATCGCCCGACTAACGTCGTTCATGTAGAAGATGGGAGGTTCTGTGTCGAGTGCGACGGCGTGGAACTGATTCGAGTCAGCCATTGTGATCTTCGCGAAGCTATCAAAGTCTTTATCTTTGATGGCTCTTGTCATTTTCTCCATTCGTTCTGGTACAACGTTCTTGATGCGGTGTTGCAGAAGCGGCGAAGTCTCGACGGTCCTCTGCATTCCGCTGGTCGAGCTTGTTCCTTTCTTGTCGTCTGAAACAACGCAGATGAGAGCGTGCATCTCCGGCCAATGGCTCTCGGGGGCAACTTGTATTGCGAGAGAATCGCTGCCATCAGATTTTGTGCCCATTTGCCATGCCACAAAACCGCCGAACAGTGACCTGCAAGCTGAACCAGATCCTTGTCGTGAGATGAGAGATAAAGTGGAGGCATCGACAGGAAGCTCATAGAGGTGAGAAAGTGATGCGACCAGGGCGGCAAATCCAGATGCCGATGAAGCTAGTCCTGCGGCAGTAGGGAAATTGTTATACGAAGCAATGTGGACGTGGTAGGTCGAGAGCTGCTTGTTGTTGAGCGCTCGAGAAAATATAGATATATCCATTTGCTTACTTTAGGGGCCTTAGGATCTTTATCTTCCACTGTCTTTTTCCTCAGCCGCTTCATTTCAGTAATACAGGTCTCCAGTCTACTATCTGGCTTGATCTCATCCACTTTTCCGTTGAGCCAAAGCCGATCTTGTGTGAATTTAGGATCGGCACGAGATGTAGTGGTAGATCTCAAGTGATCCTGGTCCAGAGTCACCGATAGAGACGAGTTGGTTGGCAAGATCAACTTCGTGTCTCGTTTACCCCAGTATCTGTGAGAGTTCATTTAATCAGTTCTTCACAAGATAGGTGATCTGGCTGAAGAAATAACAGACTTAATCACTGCAATATTCACTGGCGCAGAAGCTGTTGCCTGGTAGTTTGGAGACATTGGTAAGAAAAGCAGATGGTGGTCAAGGTCCAAAATCGACCGTGCATTGACCGCGTTTTTCGGCCATGTCACGCGATAATTTTAATATAGGCCACTGTTTGGCCTAAACTGAGTCCTGAAGTATTTTCATCCTAACCTCGTCACCATTGGTTTGTTATAATTGACAGTACATGATTAAAATGTCAATTGGCTCGTTAGTAAAGATTCTATTCAGTAATATCACATGACACTCATTAGGCGCCCAACTGCCGCATCACCAAAGCCCGAAACTGTCCCAGCTCGATCACGCAGATCAAATCAGAATGCAGGAGCGCTCGACACTTGCCGACAAAGAAAGATTCGAAAGATAGGTTGTAATTATGGGCGATTGAATGATTTCGCAAAATATCTGTTTACCGGACGATTCTAAGTCTGATCGCTTGATTTCTTTAACTTGAACCCGCTCTACAATTTCCCGACGAGAATCCGTTGAGCAGAGTGGATCGTGACGTCATACAAGTCCAGGGGTATGCAACACCGTTTGGTGGTAACTCCTCGACTCTCATGTTCTTGACGGTGCTAATCATTATCATTGGTATTGGAGCCCAAAGTATTGTGCAAGCTGATTTAAGACCAGTCACAAGCACCTCAAAGGCAGGACTGGCTTGGCCCAATGGGAGGTGGGACAGTATAGATCAGTTTGATTTTGCAAAAATTTCATGGTAATTAACAATTCACTCTTGAGTACCATTTTAAAATTCTTGGACCTCTTTCTAGGTATTATACGTGGTCAGTATGGCCAATCAAGTCGCATGAAGACTTTGAGTTTGTGCCGATGCTTTGGGGAAATTCTACAGCAGAGGACTTCTACTCAAATATAGAGGATGTATTGGAGGGTACTCAGCCGAAGATTACTGCAGTACTAGGCATGAACGAGTAAGATCCATCTTGTTAATGGATACAAACTTACTGAGACTCGGGAGACCTGAGCAGCCAGGCCAGTCAAACATGTTAGCTAAAGAAGGGGCGGCATTGTGGAAAAAATATGTGGAACCTCTGCGTACGAAAGGTGTGAGGCTCGGCAGCCCTGCTCCAGCAGGTGGTCCTTCTGGGACGACTTGGCTTCAAGGTTTTTTGAAGGAGTGTAAGGGTGGTTGTACGATAGACTTTATTGCAACTCGTAAGCAGAAAAGTTTTCTGTACAAGTTAAATGCGTATATTTAATTTCTCGCACAGACTGGTATTCGACAGATGCCAATGCATTCATTGCCTTCCTCAATGAGTATCACGACACATTCAAGAAACCTATATGGATCACAGAATGGGCCTGCCAAAATTTCGACCCTGCCACCGCATCAAAGCAGTGTTTACAAGATGCCGTTATTAACTTCATGAACACAACTCAGGCGTTCATGGATAACGCCTCGTTTGTGGAGCGGTATGCGTGGTTTGGCGCAATGAAGAATTTGCAGGGTGTAAATCCGGTTAGTGGCGATGACTATCTTAATTTTTACATTCCTGACAATTAAATTTAGGCAAATGGGTTACTTGATTCAAGCGGCAAAATCAACTGCTTGGGCAAGCAGTACGCTGGTGCTCAAAACTGCTCCAGTGTTGCATCCTCGTCTAAAGTCGCGGTTGTGAACGCACCTAATAAAATCGTATTAATGCAACTGTTAGCAATAGCAATTATTTTGATTGCGTTATAATCTAAAGTGAACGGGTGTTCTAATCTTTCAAAAGATCAGGTTGCCGTCTTGGCGCGACGCGACGAGACCACGTGGTGCGAGTTTACTACCACAGTTTAGTTTGTGATGACATTGACTGTTGACAACAATACTTAATCCTGCTCAGTGCTCATTCAATTGCTATATCATTGATGTTTTCGGCTATTCTTTTTGCCTTGCCTTCATTATCACTGGATCCTCTGACAGTTACAGACGGCGTGGCCAAGGACAACTCAATATTAACGCAACACGTACTCAGGACCGTCACACGAAGAGAGGCGAATGCCCAGACACAAGCTGTAGTGTGGCTAACCGCATGACCATACGAGACGTCTGTGCATCCAAGCCGCGGATGGAGAGCACGCAGTTCAGGCATTCACAGCTGGAAAGAACATCTCCATGTCTTTCTCTCAAAGGCTCAAACAGGCGCCTCCTTTCTCCTTCCTGACTCTAACAACGGTCTTATTGACTCCTTCTCCTCTTATGGTCCCAGCAATGACTCCAGCTTCAAGCTTGCCTTTTCGGCCCCAGGTGGAAAAATCGTGTCTATTCTTCCCTTGAAAAAAGGTGGATGGTGTGTTATGCCCGGAACGTCAATGGCCACCTCATATGGGGGGTATCTCGGCTTAGTATCTTGCAGCTAAAGGAAAGGGTAACCTTGTCGCGCATACGGGGAGAGATGTCTTCCTGATTACCTCCACTAAGATCGCGACAAGCCAAGATGAATCGGATACGTCCGATAAAGTCTCGAAGGCTGGTCCGGGTTGGTCAATGCGCACAAAGCGACTCACGTACCAACATCAATCGCTCCTGGACAACTTGTCTTGATCGATATCTTCAATTTCCTGAGTGAGCATCGAGATTTGTACCCCTGGTTATTGTCGATTTAATCCTGGAGTTTAGGTAGAAATCTGTCATCCAAAATCACACTGGGCAGATGAAGACTTTAACCATCACACACATTCCTGCATTGATTTCTCTGACGATAAAGGAGGGTGGTTGTATTCCTTCTGTTGGCCCAGTTCCCCTCGTCAACGCTCCTGCGACAGTGTCCATCTTTGAGCCAACCGTGCAGCTCCTACCTGGTCAAGCTACAGTTATTACCGTCCAATTCACTCTTCCTGCTGGTGTCGACAAGAACCGTTACCCGCTCTATTCTAGTTTCATCGAAGTGACCAGCGGCTCCGAGACCAGCTTGAAGGACCATCCAAGTACTGATACCAGCACCAAGATTTTGGCCTTCGCAACCCTCGCCGCTCTGGATGCCTCCAGTAAACCTGAGATCGCAAGACGATACACTCTTTCGTCAACGGTGATTAATTGATTTCCCAACTGTTATGCTCAGGCTGCTTATGGGAACATCGAATCTTGCCATCAACTTGGTGGATGATAATATCATTTCAAGCCCACGATTGCGAAACGTATGATCGGTTCGTTGCTTGGATCCTTAATCAAGGCACAGACTCGGAGGTTAATGTTATCGGTTTGCTTTACGCTGGGAATACTATGGGTCGGAATGACAAAGTAGGGGCTCAGTTGATCGATTTTTTTTTTGCACTCACTCATTATTCTTTACTCAGACGGTTACCAGCAAGCCCTCTACTAATTTGGGCTCCAATGGTGCTACACTCAAGACGCCGAGTTTGCGAATAGAATTAAGATCTCGGATGCGGCTAGTACCACTTCCTCTTTCGTTACTCGTACACAAAGGCTCACTGGAGATGCCTTACAAGGATGACTACGAGACTTGGTTAAGTCCTATCATTGGGATGAAACCCAGTAGTTTTTTTTTTTTTGTATTTACGTACTTAAATGCATTTATATGAACGCTTACCCAAGTGAGATGAAGAAAGGGCAGAAAATTGCTTAGTCATACATTCTCACGAACGCCCTTGCTCGTCGTCGCTCCAAGCTTGAGACCGAAACAAAGACCATCACCATCGTTCACTTTCACGCCACCGACGACGACGACGACCAGAGGACTGGAGACAACGATAACGACAGAATATCTCTGATTTCCGGTTCTTTTGCATTTCCTGGGTTGCTTTACATCGGCTCGCCAATGCGATGTACTACCCTCAGCAGTCCCCAGGCATTTCGCAAAAGTTGGCCGCCAACCATCATGATAACAACCCATGGCGGCTACCACTCCTCGTTCAGCAGCCAGGTCAACAGTCGGCTGTAGGGCCGCCGCCACCTTCGCCGGGTTACGCTCTTTACCCAAATGGCGCTCTTCAGCATCATCCTGCTCACCATCCCCTTCAACATCCACCACTGCAACATCATCATCAGTCCTCTCTTTCGCATTATCCTTCGCCACCGAATGTAAATAACCACCAGCATCATCTTCTAGCGGCTCAGGGTTCTCCTGCGGCACCTCAAGTAGTAGTTTCTCCCCATTGGCAGCAGCAGCTTTTGAAGTGCGAGGTTGATATATTTCTCATCAACTATTTAAGCTTTCTGCTAAATATATTTACGCTCCTATAGATGGTACGGGCGTCGCGCTCTCCTCATCATCGAGCACGAGCCAGTGCAATGGCTTCCAGAACGGTGACGAAATCAGCCATTCCAATCACCAATCCCAATCTGGTGAAGCCGCCACCGCAACCAGTGACAGCTGAAACCAATGGCAAGGAATCAACAACAGAGTCCGCGCAATCATCTCCCAACAATGCACCCGTGAACCACCCATCGTCGACAGTGGCACCAATATCACAAGCCCCTCGGCCAACAGCAGCCAAACCTCCTGAAAACACTTGGACGTCGCTCGATATGGGCGGCCTTAACATTAAGAATATCCCTCCAACCTCTGGTCTTTTCACATTCAACTTCCTCCTCAATCTCTACCTGAACCACAACGCCCTTACTTCCGTTCCTCCCGAAATTTCCAACCTACGCCACCTCGAACTCCTTGATATGTCCGGCAACAACCTTAGTTCGCTCCCACCTGAACTCGGCATGTTGACGCAGTTGAAAGAGTTTTATATCTTCGATAACAACCTCAGCACTATTCCTCCTCAATTCGGTACCTTGCACCAATTACAAACCCTTGGTATCGAAGGCAACCCTCTCGACCCAAATCTCAAGACCATCGTGCAAAAAGATGGTACCCACGCCCTAATATCGTACTTGAGGGACAACTGTCCTGTCGAAAACCTGCCGGATCGAGTTTGGAAGGATCTCATATCCCCTCAAGAGCAGGACTTGTTCTCTCAAGACCCCAGTGTCGAGACATTCAGAGTCCAGTGTTATAACATCCTCTGTGAGAAGTATGCCACGGAGCGGCTTTACGGTTATACCCCTGCCTGGGCTCTCCCTTGGTCATCTCGAAAAACAAAGATCATGGACGAGTTGGTCAAATACGATTGTGATTTCCTATGCATTCAGGAAGTTGATATCAAGCAATACGAGGAATTCTTCACTGTTGAACTTGGGAAAAAAGGTTACGAGGGAGCGTACTGGCCAAAGTCGAGGCATAGAACCATGAATGATACCGATCGGAGGCAGGTCGACGGGTGCGCCACTTTCTACAAAGCCGACAAGTACGATTTATGTTTAATTGCGTCCAAGTTGTTTATTAACTTCTTCGCCAGGTACAAGCTTGTAGAAAAGAGGCTCGTCGAGTTCAGCCACATCGCCATGCAACGTCAAGATTTCAAAAAAACGGACGATATGTTCAATCGTGTTCTCGGCAAGGACCACATTGCTGTGATCTGTCTGTTCGAAACTATCCTAACTGGCACCCGAGTTGTTGTTGCCAATGCTCACATCCATTGGGATCCTTCGTTCTCGGATGTCAAGATCGTGCAAACTGCTCTCTTGGTTGAGGAAGTGGAGAAGATGGCCAACAATTTCGCCAAGTATCCACCTCCTATACTGAACGGTATTACACCAGTCAGGCCCAATAGCGCAGCCGAACCTTCAGAAGGGACGGCACTGGACGGAATCACCCCTGACCGTTCTGCAGACCCTGCTTCGCCGCCCGCCGCCCCACTACATCGACAACCGCCTATCTATACCGACGGCACCAAAATTCCGCTTGTCATTTGTGGAGACTTTAATTCCGTTCCTAGTTCAGGCGTGTACGAGTTCCTATCGAACGGCTCGCTCCCCGCAAATCACCCCGATTTCATGTCGCATACGTACGGGAGGTATACAAGCGAGGGCATTCGGCATCGGTTGGGTATGAAGAGCGCTTATGCTGGGTTACCGGAAGATGAAGTTCCCTTAACCAATTATACGCCTAGTTTCCGGGGTGTAATTGATTATATCTTCTATTCGGCTGGTAATCTAGGGGTGAATAAGGTGCTTGGTGAGGTGGATAGAGGGTATCTGGATAAGGTGGTTGGGTTCCCGAACGCTCATTTCCCTTCAGAGTGCGTATTGTCATTTTCACTTGACAATCCACTGTGTACTAATCATTACTCTATAGCCACGTCTCAATCATCAGCGAATTCCGTGTCAAGCCACCTCGGGATCCTCGTCAACCTTCAACACCTCAACTTGGCTGATGGATGCGTTAACTCATCTCGAGGGTCTTTGACGAGGATGCTGAAGAAGGATTCCGAGCTGGCGAGAACCGCTTTTGGGGCAGGCACCTACCATCATTATTACTCTCCCTTATTCCATCCACCTATCTTTCATGTCCTTTCACTCACTTCCACAGCCAATCTATAGCATACACCCTGTTTCTAAAATATTCTTCTTCTTTTCATCCCCGCACCTCCTTTACCTAATATTTATTCCCTCTTCCCTCCCTCCTTTTCAAACCTTCTTACTTCATTTTCAAGGGCTCCTATGGGTGTCTTGTCGTGTATTTGTGGCTTGGAGTGGTGTTTGTGTTTGGTTTATATCGAGCGGCCGTTGGTGTAAGACTGTAGCCTGTGTCTGTCCCGTCTGTTTTTCTCGCCCTTGTTCTTGCTTGCTATCCATCTGTGCTCTCTCTTCATCATCCTCATTGTTTCATCATGTCAATCACTCTGCATCATCATCCTTAGCAATACCGGACAGTAGTTCAGCGCACATATAGTGTTTCTCTTTACAATTTTTCTGTTTTGGCTATTTTTCTTTCTTTCTACGTTTTGTACTTTTGTACGCTGTAGTTTTTCCTTTAGCTTTTCGTCCTTCGATTAGCTTCATTGTGTTCATTTTTCCATGTTCAAACTCGTGTGTTTCTATTTGTGTTCTTTAGTGTCATTTTCTCATATAGTGTTTTCAATATTATCTCCTCTCAAATCTCTGTCTTGTGTGCCATTTGGATGTTGTGTACGCGCGTCCAGCGCAGATGCACGAGAAGAGACTGGGGTCAATCGGTCCGAATATCCGAGCAACTCTTTTCCGACATTCAACGATGAACACACCTTGCAGACAACTGCTACAGTCTACGATCCGCATTAACACTGGTAGGAATTACTGTGGGAACCTATCTTGGTTGCATAATTTCCATGGAAATCCCTCCAACAATAAATCCAACACCTTTCTGTACCACCGTCAAAGTTTGCGAAGAAATGATGCTTGTAGCCTGCCTAAACGGCCATTCTCAACGACGATTTATCTAAACTCGGAACTTCAACCAACAGACGCGGTAACATCTCTGGCAGTACCCCCGCCTGTGAAATACTTTCAGAGAACAACTCTGAAGATGGAGCAGGCTGAAGCGCAAGAGTTTTTGCATCCTTTGTTTTTGCGTGGGTGGCGCGTTGAGAATGTCAGTTCGGAGAAGGTAAGCGTTATTTTACCAAGATATCTAAGACTGATATAATCTCTCTTGACAGGACGAGGCTGGAACACCGCACCTTTGTGGCCAATTTACATTGAAAAATGCGTCGAGAACGCGGAAGGCAATGGCGGACATTATCAAACTAATGGAAAAAGAGAAGGTAGGCCTCTCCGACTCTTAACTTTCGTCTCAGTGCTGATGTCGATGTCTGACTTTAGCATGACATATCATGGAGTGTCACTTTGAAAGCTCGACCAGTCCTCAGTGTCAAAATGCAGACGCATTCGGCGCGGAGGTTTCCTGTCGTACTAGGCCAAAGTGATGAAACGCGAGCGAATGTGACGCTGCGAGATGTACGGTTCGCTACTTTGTTGGAGAACATGCTAGCAGAGAAAGCATACATTCACGATGAAAATCCGAAACCACCGCGTTCGGCCAGTTGGGATGTAATTCTCGCCAAATTCACGTCGAATGATCACTAGACTGCCTGAGATTTAGACAGCTGGTTGTAGTACACACTGGGTACGACGTTGTTACAACTCTATTCCAATCACTCTAACGCCAAATTCACTTTCAAGCTGCGATAAAAGCTTTGAGTTGTTGGATCTGCTTCTCAACATCCTCGCCCTCAAATGGAATGTCTTCTACCGCAACATCCTGGAGCATATTCTCTTCCCTCTTCGTACCTGATAAAGGTACTATCCCTTCGAGCTGTGCGAACTTGTATACGGTCGTCGCCTCAGAAAGGCCACTCTTCTGCGCTAGTTCACGAATGACTGGGTTCTGAAGGAGAGTGGGAGAACCCGTCAATGTCCAGAACGATCTATTCCAAGGAGCAGTATAAAATCTAGCAAAATATCCAACCGATACGCTGACAATGACGACTCACTGGTACATGATCCCACTCTCTTTGCAATAATTGAACACTTTCTGATCCCATTGATTTCCTTCGTACCATCGATTCTGCACCACCTGCACCTTTCTCACCTTCGAAAGCGCCACGAGAACCTTAACATCATAAGTATTGCTTACGCCAATCAACTTGACCTTGCCTTCGTCCTGGAGTTTCATGAGCGCCTGCCATGCCTCGAGCGTTTGTTCAAGCGTAGGCAGTGGAGAGTGAAGAATGTAACTATCAAGATACGTGGTGTGTAGGTTTATGAGTGACGTTTGACAAGACGAGACAACTTGAGCGGAGATTGGATCTGAGGGGTTGTAGGGAAGAGGTTTGGCGGTGTCTTGGCCATTGATTGATGTATATCTGCAGAGGACAAGTTGATTGAAGATTATATGAGACGCGAAGAAATAACTAACTTTGTTTGAAGCCATAAACTCTCGCGGTTGACATTGTGCTTTTCTTTGAGCTCCAGTAGAGCTTCGCCGACGAGATCTTCTCTGTTATCAAGAGGTGAGAGGCCTTCGACAATGGATTTCAATAGACCATGTTTACCGGTAATGTTTCAATTGCCCCGCTTCATAAGTGTTTGCATTCAGATAGGGTTTAGCATATATCTGAGTCTGAGCCTACCTGTATCTATTGCTCTGAAGCCATTGAGGACAGCCTTAAGGACGAGCGAGGTGGTTTGTTCTTTTTTCCTGCAGTGATGTTAATTCTTTCAGCCATATGAAACGTTCCGGCTTACCAGGCAGTTCCATATATTATCTTCTTACTCAGCGACATTCAACTTGTATGTTGAAGAAAAGGCTGCTAATTTGTGTGATGCGCTTCCAAAGATGAGTCGTGAGAAACATACAAACTTATGACTTAGTTTCCCTTGGATGGGTGATTCTGGATCGCTTTCTTGAGCGACTGTTTTTGCTATGTGACTGTACCACTGGAACTCTTGACGATCCGCTATTTGATCCAAGTCTTAAATCTGATTGACGATTAAACAAGCTACCGTTTTCGCGATTTGCGGTCGGAAGGAATGACTGTCTTTTTCGATGGCTCTTGACGTACATTTTGACGTGTTCCCTCTTACTTTCCAATGGTCCTAGCTCGACGTTGATCTGCCATAGAGTAGAAACATGCATTGCTACAAACTATTGAGGCACTAAATTCATGCCAGGTACAGCCGTCCGAACGCATCTTCGTCCTCGATTTCTGTATGCCCTGTGAGGATATTTCCTAATTTCATTGGGCCACAGGGCAATTTCCCGCATTTTTTCCTCGGAATCACAAACTGGAACTTCTCTATGTCGGATCCAACAATCCTCAGGACACATGTAGTTCCTTCGATAACGTGGTAGAAATCCTCCCCCATGCTTGTCTCTCCAATACTCGTTAAGAGCAGCCGACCCCCTATTACGTCCCTGGAGATCAACGAGCCGCGGCACAGATAAGATTTCAAGACCATTTTTGAAGAAAATGCGGTGGGTAGGTGGAAGAGTGTGAGGAACTGGGACCAACGACGTCGATACAGGTCTGTTGGATTCAGATTTGATCCGAGAGGAGGCGCCTTACACTTCAATAGTTTGCGAAGGCGCCTGCACGAGATGTACAAAGTCCAGACAGAGAAGTCCCCCAAGAGTGTAGGGGTCAGAGTAAAGCCTGATCGCGGTTTGAGCTTGAGCTGAAGGAGGAAAGTCGAAGGGATGGGGTAATATCTGACTGTGTGGTCATTTGTAGCTGGTTTAACCTACGAGTATTCAAGACAATTGTGAGTAAATTGATTAGAAACAAAACAGCGAGCTTGACTCATTCCCAAGAAGCCCGGGACCGTCTGTTCATCCCACCACCACATGTATCCCTTCCAAAACCTCTGCCACTGCTGTCCCCCACCTTCCCTAGTTTATCGTATTTGACTCCACCCAATTCAACGCTTCCTTCAGGACGTCGTCGTCTACCTGTGGATTAAACGGAATTGTATAATATCTTGTGCCTGTGCCTTTTGAACGTCCTGTAGGTATATGTTGTATCACGAAGCCTTGTCGGGCTGCTTCAGCGGACATGATTGCGTTGAGTTTGGTGGTGATTGCGTGGTTGAGAGCTTGGTTTGCGGGAATATAAGTGTTGGTACTTGGATTCATTTTGAGTTATAGAAAAAATTGGCTGGACGTGAAGATTATATATATTGAGACTCTGGGACCCTCATTCGCCAAATCGGATAAATCTGGGGTCTAAAATGAATCAACATTGATCGTTAATTGTTCGGGTAATGCATGCCAAATTTAATAAAATTTAGGTCGATTCCCCTGGGCCCAACAGTGCTCTAGAATCGTGTTTGATTACCCTTGGAATGACCGATTTTTCTAATGTACAGGTGGGATGTGCGTGTAGCCTAGGATCGTCCTAAGACGACTTCAAGTAAATCACATCAGTATATTAGTGTGTCTGAGAGACCACCAAATGACAGACGTAGCAGGGATGGTTATCGCGAACACTGTTTGCAAGAGAATGACCAATTCCACTACTTATCTCTCCTGCATCTATATAGCCATATACATTCCGAGTCTGTCAAAGAAATGTATTTCGCTTCATGTAATTTGCTTCAATATTCTGGCTATTGACAGGGCCTAGAAAAAGCTCACCAAGTACTACACTCAGCGCCACAAGTGCCAAAGCGTTGAACACTCTCGTAGCTACCGCCAACAGATAGATTTTCATTGCTTTTCACAAGATTAAAATAAATGACTAAATTACAGATGTTTGGCAAACGACGCCAGAAACAAGTGGATTATTGAAGGAGTCGATGATACGGTCTTCAAGAAAGCAACAACAGAGTACTCAGCGGGAAATTTTCTCCGGCATATGACTTGGGGAAGGCCGTTATGCTTGGAAGGAGAGAGCCTTGTTTTTTTCGATGATAAGTTTAATAATGAGCTGTTAGGTTTGGAGAAAGATGACCTGTTGTCAAATATTGAGCAGAATTAGCGCCGACAAGACATAAGCGCCCGGTTTGATTAGTTTGCAGCAGTACAGTATACACAATATCAGCGCTTTCTAAGGGATAAATTTACGTGACTGGTCGCCTTGCTTCGAAGTGGCTAGCCCTATCTTGGCCATATTCGCCTAATTATCATTCCATTGGACCTGTGACCCCCCAAGACCTCACAGAGCCCTCCAATGCTCCAATAGTCGCGATTGTAGCTTCTTTCCTTGGTTGTCGGGGCTGCAGCCTTCGTCGACGCTAGAAATAGTCTTTGGATGACTATCAATCGACAACTGTGGAGTCTTCTTTAGCCTACGGCGATTATCCTGACGCGGTTCTCTCTTCACAGTCCAGTCCCAGTGACGCCTTTGTCTTCGGTTACTATTTTGTCGCGCGACTTTCACCAGAGAAATTTTAGGCTTTCGAGAGAGTAAATCGTGGGCAGCTTGACTTGTAAAAACTCGAGCACTTTGCCATTGGTCGACTTAATGAAGTGATCTTGGCGCAGTTTCTTCCCATGTAGTACTATTTTTGTGAGCCACAATATCTTCAAGAAGTTCACATTGCCGGACTTTGTTGTACCAATCTAACGAAGGGTGACCACCAGCCGCAGCAAAGCCTCTAACTTTAAAGTCTATAAGTATTTCGAGTATTAATACTGAGAAAGTCTAGGCTAACATGAACAGTTCTTCTTTACCACCTCCCTATGGATCGCTTGCTACTCTCTGATAGATTTCACGGAGCAGCTCTTGCCGTTTTCGTTGTCCTTCTTGTACGAGTGTTATCTTCATGGTTTAACAAGCAAAAATACCCACCTGGTCCACGACCGTGGCCAATAATCGGAAATGCGTTCGACATTCCCAAAGAAGAAGCCTGGGTCACCTACGCAAATTGGAAGCACAAATATGGTAAGTCAAGCTTTTGAATTCCGGACCAGTTTGTCAAGGTTGAACTTGTATTCTGTAGGCGATATCGTCTACATGAATGTTGTTGGAACGCCAATGGTTATTTTGAACTCTTATCAAGATTGCGTAAATCTATTTGAGAAGAGGTCAGAGATCTACTCTGATAGGCACCAGTTAATCGTGGCTTCAACCTTGTGAGTGTACTCTTAAAGTATATCACACCTGTCTGTGTAGTGATCATTGCTTCAGGATGGGGTGGGATAACGCGATTACTCTATGCCCTTATGGAGACAAATGGAGAAAATACCGCAAAATATGTGCTCAGAGCATGAAAAGAGAAGTGGTCAAGCAGTTCCAGCCTGTTCAAGAGAAGGGTGCCGTCCACTATCTCAAAATGTTACTTGATGATCCTAGCAATTTCAAGTCAAATTTCCGGTTGTAAGTTCGCTCTTTGTATGCGCCGTTCAATACTATAACGCAGTTATGCCTTCAGTGCTGCCACCAGAAGCATCATGTGGAATATGTACGGTGTTGAAATCACAGATCCTAAAGACATCGTGAGTCTTGATCTCTCCTTTGTGGTAATACTAAACACTGTTTAAAGATCGTTGGTACGACCGAAGAAGCTGTGAAGTATGCGCTTCAGGCTGCAATGCCAGGAAATTTTCTAGTCGACTTTTTCCCTCCACGTGTGTACAACGTCTTAACCGCTAAAATTGCGAGTACACTTAATGTATCTAGTTCTCCATCTCCCTGAATGGTTACCTGGAATGGCCTTTAAAAAATGGGCTCGAAAAGGGCGAAAGCTCACCCAAGACATGCTTGACCTACCCTACAATGTGACCGTCAAAGATTTGGTAAGCCAGTTTGTTCTTCTGGGTGATTTTCGTGTTCAAAAGCTCATCCTTCAAACAGGAAGAAGGAAACCCCAATACATCTTTTACGGCAATCGCTTTAGAAAAGGGAAAAGATGTAGATATTATCAAATGGTGTAGCGGTACAGTGTTCTCAGGTAAACTTTGAGATCTAAATTTAATTTTGTATCATGTTTTAATTCTTGTTCTTTTTCAGCGGCTGTTGACACGGTGAGTACAGATAAATTAATCATTGGGTGTCATGATGCTAATATCAGATATATAGAGTGTTGCCACAATGCAGATATTCTTTTTGGCTATGACTTTACATCAAGAATGCCAAAAGCGTGCCCAGCAAGAAATAGACGCCGTGTGTGGAAATGGGCGCTTACCTAGTTTGGAAGACAGAGAGCGTCTTCCTTACGTAGAGGCACTCATGAAGGAGGTTCTAAGGTGGCAGCCTGTTGTGCCAATGGGTAAGAGATACCGTTTAAAAGGGTAGGTGGGAAATTTGACTTTTTATAGCCTTACCACACCGTTTGATGCAAGACGATGTTTATAATGATTTGTTTCTTCCGGCTGGTTCGATTGTATTGGGGAACTCTTGGTATGGATCTTGTTTATTTACATTGAGATCCGAGAGCAAATTAACCTTCTATTCTTGATAGGGCGATTAGTAGAGATCCAGACCTCTTTGAAAATGCAGACAGTTTCATTCCTGAACGATATCTTCCTCAGGATGGGAAGGTGCTTCCTTTGGATCCTTTGAAGTTTGCTTTTGGTTATGGTCGACGGTGAATAACCTCTTATAGTTAACTCTTAATTATTATTCATATATCTTGCAGAATATGTGCAGGTATTCATTATGCCGAGAACATGATGTTCATCACAATGAGTCGTATTTTGGCGGCCTTTAATATCAAACCACCGCTGGATGAAAGTGGGAATGATATTCTTCCGGAAGCCAAATTCGAGTCATTGCTTGTGCGGTAAGAGTATATTTTGTTGAAATGTTATCACCCGCTCATCGAAAGCATTTAGGGAAGTCGTTCCGTTCGCTTGCTCTATAAAACCAAGGTCGCAAGCTGCCCAAGCCCTGATTCACACTAGCCTTGCATAGATAGTCCGGAATCTTGGCTCTATACTTGCAATGTATTTTCTATCTGCTTACTGAGACATATATTTCCTCGAACGCTGAATGAATCACGAGTTTGGGCATTGTTCGATGATAGGGGCTTGACCTAAAAAGACAGATGCGACATCGCCACAAGATCTTACCTAATCCATCTTCCCATCAATCCATGTGCCAAAAGCGGATGGTTGCAATTTATAACACGCTGCCTTGGTGCTCTTTCTTCCGTTCCTTCACCTTCGACGTGTTGCTCTACCTTTCCTTTCCTTTTCCAGATCTTTGGACTCTTTGAAGATGACAATTATGTGCAGGAGTAGTACCATTTGAAAGACGGCGATCTTTTACGAGTGATTACTTGCCTTCGGAAACGGACAGTGCTCGACCTACACTCTACCAGTTGGTTATTGGCAGTGATACGTGGAGTGTCGACTTCACGAGCGGATAATGGCTGCTGAAGCTCTATTTGAGTGTGTTCCTCATGAAAAATTTGATCGTGCTTTCCGGCTGGCAGCTCAACATCCTCACTATTTTGATTTTGGGTGAATGACGCGCACTGTTGCTGTACAGTCATCTGGAGTCATATTGGGGTTGTCCGCTGCGGACTGCACCTTCTTTTACCAGTGCTGATTGGGGACGCCCGAAATTAGATGCCAATACTGTCTATTAAACATCGATCTTCTTCTCCGACTCTGAAAATATATGTTTGGAACAAATCGAGGAGTGGAGCTCGCTTGTGGCCGGCGGGCTACAGCAAATGTCTACTCTTACTATACTCTGCATAGTAGTATTCTGCCACTGGATACATCTTTTGGAATTTCAAGGCTACAGTTTGGTGCTCGATGCTGTCCCTCCCAGACGGGTTCCATTGCCTTTACTTTTCTGTCGACAATTGTAAGCATTCAAGTACGCATTCAAGACCAAGTGGAATGAACTCTGGGTTCTCTTTTCGAGTAATGTCTGTGCGATCCTTTGCTGATGCAAATCAAGCCACTTTAAGGAGTTGGTAACCCTACAACGCTGTCCATCGATCATCGACAAGAAATTCGAGCTTCGGGAGTGGATCTAAAGTTGGTTGATGTTCTCTTGTCATTGCCCATAGCTCAACAAACTGTTTCTCCTGTTAAATCCGCATCAAAATCTTGACAATTCTCTACCCCTTCCACGTCTCTCAAACATTCTCGGCTTTCGAGGACCCTCGAATTCTCTGCGAACTACTTGGCAAGATATCAATGTTACCTTGGGCTCAGCTGACTCGAAACGAGGCCTAGTAAGCTTTTTCTTAAACTCTTATCTCTGGTCTACTCTCATCCGGAGCCATTCTTGTAGATTGTCAGAGCCTCGTTCTTTGGTCTGGACCCTTTCTGTCAAAATTACGCGTGACCGACGCGTCAGTTGATGAAGTAGCGGAGTATAAATTAATTTAATCTCCGTCAGAAAACGCGTTTATGCTATCAACGCTTGTGTCCACGTGACAATACCCTCTTATCACCTCAACCGCCATGTCCTACCACCATTCAACCGAGGAAACCGCCCTTGGAAGAAATAGAATGCAGTTCTACAACGAAGACATTTGCCGGAGACCGTCTCAGCAAAGCCTCGACAGTTATTCGTCATGCTCGAGTTCACCACCCAGGTCGTCTTCCCCACCCAAGACGCCATACTCTTCTCGGGGATATGCTCATGTGCACTCGAGTCCAGAAATTGCGGCAGAAAGTACCTACAAAGGATTCGGCGGGCATATAAATGACGCATGGTCTCATATCCGCCCTACCTGGAAGTCGCCACCAATGTCATACCCTCGCCCGCCATCTTCGGTGTCTACCGCACCAACTTCGGATTTTGATCCCTTCGAATCGTCACAAGACGTCGAGTCTGAAGCCGTAGTGACATCCGGACTCGAAAATGAAGACGAAGAGATGGATGATATATTCGGGCTCAGCAGTCGGAATACTTTCTTCCGTACATCCGCTGAGCGTGGGCTGTGGAAAAATGAGCGAATGCCATACAAGAAAGCCTCGCCTATCCGACTTCAAACTCGCAAGTCAGCGCCATCGCTATCCCGTATTCCGACACCCACTCTTCTCAGCACGCGGCCCGTCTCCGAGCCTGCTACTTCAACTATGGCGCGGCCTACATCATTTCTAGGAGGAAGCGAACCTACCACTTCGGCGGGTGATGTGACTGCTCAAGCCTCTCAATCGATTGCTGTACCGATCGACCCGCTACCTCAAGACGACGTAACGTCGCCTCAAACGCTACCATCGCTCACGAGTGACGAGGATAGTTGTGAGGATGTAGATGTTACACTGGAGGTAGAAGATCCGGGTATTCTGTTATCACCCCTCCCACCCTCGTCTCCGCCTCTCTCGCCTCTGAGTCGCTCTATGTCGGTTTTATCAAGATCGAGCTCTCCGCTTTCGTTTTTGCTTGACGAAAGATCGTCATCACCTTTATCGGACCTACCGGATGATTACGACGATGAAGACGATTTTCTGAATCTACAAGACGATCTTCCCTCAGAATCAATGACCATAGTCGAGTCCGAGGTATGTATCGAATCCTATTTTGGAATGAAAACTTTTGGTTTATTTTTTGTTTTGTGCAATTTTCAGGTTGTTTTAAACAAGTCCTCAGAGGTCTCGGATTCAGAACCACCCCATAACGCAGGTAGCTGTTCGACATCAAACTCGACGCAGCCAGAAGTTCCGTCTAAACCCCAATCAGCAACACATCCAGCTGATTCACCTGTGTCATTTGCGCCTCAACTCTCAGGCCCACACGAACCGGTTCTTGAATTATCCGTACCTCCCAAATCGATATCAACTGGTGGATACACTGCGAAGAAACTCTTCCATTTGAACGACGTCGATGTGAATATCCCTTGTGGCATGTCGGTCAAGTCTACTCCTCCGCACGACTCTGTTCCTACCAATAGTACCGTCGCCATTTCCATGGCCGCAAACTCAGCGACAACAGCTTCTGTTTTTGGCTCACCTATGACAGAACCATGTGTCCACGTGGATGAACCAGCTGTATGCGATGATAAGGATGGGATGGACGTCGGAGCTCAGCTTGTTGTGGGTAGTGTGGTAACTGCCGTAAAAGCCGAAGCTGAGACCCATCTTTCGGTCATATCTCTTGGAGAAGATGAGGAAGCCATGAAAGTGGATGAAAAGGCGGATTTGAGGACAGAGGAAATAGTACGAATACAGAACACCGCTCACGATCACACCTTGAAGGACATTAATGGTGTGTTGAGTCAACCTCCAAGCCCGGTCGAAATTACCTCAAGGTCGACTTCTCCCCTTGAGTTACCATCGAAGCAGAAGAGGAAGGCACAGGCTTCCGCCGGTCCATCCAAGAAGAGGCGAAGAGTCGATGCTCAATCGGACGTCGCCAGCACATCACACGCGAGGATCATTGACAGCCGAACGCCTGAAGCTGATGATGAAGACGACATCGAGGATAGTGGCTCGGCTGCACCAGCTCTAAAGCAGAAGAAGCGCAGGCGGATAGATGGCGAATCTGGATCTACATCTACCAAGCGAACATCTCGGAAACGGGCTCGTGCGCCGACGCCTGATGAAGATGAAGACGAAGATCAGTATGATGAACCGCTCGACGATGAAGCCAAATCGTTGCACGCAACAATGTGCGGTCTTGTCATTGAGACAATGGCAACCACCCGAGCGTCCTCGCTCCCTGTTTCCTCCATCTGCAAACTCGTCATGCGATCTCAGCCCTCTCTCAAATCGCAGCGAACAGAACCAGAATGGCTTCGCGTATTTGAGCGTGTTCTGCGGGATGGTGAAGTCACCCGCGGGTGCGGCGTGTTCGGCAAAGTCGATTCAAGCGGTAAAGACAACTCTGATCGACCACTAGAAGCTCAATGGTTCTATGTCCCTGAACGAGATGAAGACCAAGAGCGAGCGACGCTCATCAAGAGTATGATGCCGAGGCCTGGCAAGAGGACGGAGACGATGAAATATAAACAGTACTATTGGAGACCGTTGGGGAAGATCTCCAAATGGGACGCCGAGGACGAATTGTGAAGATGAAGTTGTTCTAGGCTGCCCTCGTCGGCTGCAACCAAGCGGTTTATGGGACGCTTCCGGCGATTCAACATTCATGTTTGAGAGTGGTCACATTGGTTTACCAGTGCGACTTCGACGGCCGATAGTCTTATGTTATGTTGATGTCTTTGCGAGGTGTAAGCGCTCGCTTCGCGACGTTTGGATTCCCTCACAACCTTGTTCCTTTTTTTTTTGTTCACTCTATCAATTTTCAATTGCTGCATATCATGTTCTCGTTCAAATCATTCCAAAAAGACTCTTCAATAGCTTAGTAACTTAATATTCCTTTTATCCTCGACTTGTCACATGGAATCTATCACTTGCTTCGATTCAACAATTCGCTGCTGGCATGATTCAAGCGACGGCAGTTTTCCAATACTTATACCCGCCATCAGCGCCTCAACGAGCCGACAAACAAGTGCAACCTCGATGATGATGAGAAAAAGTTCAACGTTTTGTTCTCAATCGTCTCTCGCTCTCTTCCTCATCAACTGCTTTAGATCGACGTATTATTGACTTGAAAGTCGCTTCGCAATGAAACGGCAATCAGAAGAAGCGCCAGGCGAACCCTCTGCTTCAAAGAAAGCAAAACTAAACGAAGAAGAATCTGAACCTCTGCAGGACCGGATTGTGGACACTGATAGTCCTGGCTGGAAGAAGATTGAAAAGAGAAGAAAGAAAAAGACGAAAAATGCAGAAGTTGCTAATGTTGAGGTGTGTACAGTTTCTCCTCGCTTCTGGAGTCGGCTAGGCATAATGTGATGTGTAAACTTCCGAAACACTCAAATGACTGAACCAACTGGCTCTGTCAGTCGAATTGTGCGACTGTTGGCTCTTTGTGAGCATTCATTAGATCGATGACCTCTCAAAATCTACAAAACCCTCTGGATGCGGCGGCTAGCTTCAGAAAGGCTTGTTTCAGTTCCCTCTTTCGCGTCGTGAAATCTACCACACACTTTGGCATATAATGTCTATCACGACGATTCAAACGAAACGAGCTAGTCCTGTCACAGTGTCGTTTGGACCTATACACTTGACCTGCTATAACCCTTACGCTGCACCTAAATCTAATGTCATCTATGTCTACAAACAACAGGCTACACATCCTCGATTCCTGTACTCAAATCATGACATCCTGCGGAGAAATCATGCCATCTCGATCGACGTAGGTTTCTTTGGAACTTTGCTTAACCTATCTAAACTTTCTTCCAGGACATTCGCGAGGTTGTCTTGCATATTGTGGCAAATGCGCCCCCTCCCACATGGATCAAGGTCGAAGTAAGGTCTAGCATTGTTGCTTCTCGATCACCTTAAGCTTACTTCTACATATTTATTAGAACGTTAATCTGATCAACCGGACGGTCGCCCTATTTATACCCGGGCTCACGCCAGAGATTTTGGGCTTACCTCCTCTCCCCACATCAGCTATTGTGAACCCCAACATTCCAATATCGATACCTCTTTTACCGCCTACATCATCGACGAGTGACCAGGTTTCGTTACCTGGATGCATACCTTTTATTGCAAATACATTCAGTCACGCATGTCCAACGAGAGCGCCGGGTGATTCAACAAGAATGCACAGCGTGCTGAGCTCCTTTTTCTCGGGCCCCGTTACCGGTGAAGAGAAGAAACGACGGCAATCGTTAAGAGCACAAAGTGAGCTGGGTTCTTGTTGTCAAATACTGCTGTAAATGTACTTAAAGAGACAAATGCTGATTGATATCGTCTTCTAGCGGATAGCACGAAGGCGGACCCAAAGCAGTACCTTCTGACTCTGGATCAAATGATTGAGAACGACTACCCAATACCGTCATATATGGCAGAGATCTTTCAAAAGCCGGATGGGTGGTTGGAAACGCCGAAACCTGCAGAAAACGAAAGTCACTGGAACCAGAAGATCTATGCCATTGATTGCGAGATGGTGTGTATTCCATCTAACTTTAGCATTGACCACTTCCTCATGTTTAAAAAAATAATAAATGTAGTGTATCACAGAGGACGGCAAAGAACTCACCCGGGTCTGTGTCATCGACTATACATCTGGAAAAGTTATCTATGATCAACTTGTTAAACCAAGGAAGCCAATTCTTGACTACCTCACAAGGTTTGTTTAAACTCTGTATTTTGTTGAATTCCATACGACGAACTGATGTATCTTTCTTTTAGGTGGTCTGGAATTACTGCAGCCCAGCTAGACCCGGTTACTACAACTTTCGAAGAGGTTCAGGCCCATGTGATGTCACTGCTATCACCCCCTCCTCTAAAGAGTCCCAAATCCAACCCATTCCGTATGCCCTCGCCGACATCTCGATCGTCGCGGTCACGTTCACGTTCACCAAAAGCTACATCTTTCGCCCCGCCACCAACGCCTATCGTGATTGGCCACTCTCTCGAATCAGATCTCAAAGCCCTGAAGATCTGTCATCCACTATGTATTGACACTGCCCTTATTTATCACCACCCGCGAGGTCGACCACTAAAGCCTGGTCTTGCGTGGCTCACGAAGAAATGGTGCAACCGAGAAATTCAAACGCGGGGGGAAGGCGGACACGATCCTGAGGAAGACGCTCGTGCTTGCTTAGATCTTTTTAAGAAGAAATTGGAGCTTGGTTCCGCTTTTGGAGAGTTCAAGGTAGACTTTGAGTCTGTATTTGAGAGGATGGCAAGAGTTACCGCTCGAGATATCACTGGAGGTGTGGCGAAAGTAAAAACGGCTGTAGTTGACCACGGGAACCCTTCCTCGATGCATGGTTCCAAAGCAACGACTGCCATTGGATGTGCAAGTGACGACGAAGTTTTGGATGGGATCACTGGTGCAATCAACAGTCATCAATTTGTGTATGGACGATTCCTCGGACTGGCAAATACTTTGGGCTGTAAGTCGATGTTGATCAACTGAGAATCTCTGGTCCTGACTTTGACTTGGAACTTGATTTAGGGATCACGCCAAAGTCAGCATCTGATACGCCTGAAAATGTGCCTGTTACGCCACCTCCGTCAGCAGAGGAGCTTGCACCCGTACTCAAGGATCTTAATCGACATTTGACGGCTCTTCACGCATCCTTACCTCCACGAACGGCTTTCCTGATATTCACCGGCCATTCCGATCCTCGGAAGATGGCTCAATTGAATGCTAGGAAGTCAAGATGGGAGACAGCTTTGAAAAGTGGGAAAAGCGTGGAAGAAGTTGTCAATGTTGAGGGCGTAAGGTGGACAACGGCTGATACGAGAGAGCTAGAAGAGCAAGTTGAACTTGCGAGAAGAGGGCTTGTCTTTTTGGGTATCAAGCAATAGTAGATTGTAAGCTGGAGGTTGTGGTTGTACCAGTGCAACCCAAACCTCCCAAAGTTGCTCAAGAGTCTGGTTAAAGTATGGCTTGGTCAACCCAACATATTTGCTGGCGCGTTGCAGGGTGCCTGCAGCCCATGCTCTGAGACTTCGCGGGATATATTTTTGTCTTCTTGAGGGTGTATAGCGGATTTTGTAATTTATTGCATGCGCATTCTGTAGATCCACGGTCATACCAATATACGTAGACAGGAGTTGCACATTCGCCATCAATTGAACTCGGTTCTGCAGTAGAGGCTTCTGCGTGATTCACGGAAGTAGCTTTGTCCTTATTCCTGAAGCCCAAGCAAGAAAGCGTTTTTCTACTGCAATTCTGAAGAAACGAGACATATCACGCAAACTTTTTAAGCTTCAGTTTGCCCACTCGGAGTATCATCACTGATATTGCGATTGAATTCGGCCGCGCATGCACCTGTAGACAATCATCCTTCAACTAATTCATGTCTTTTGATCTCAAGAGTTCGTTGCTTTAATTCTGCTTGCAATGTGGCGTCAACCCGATGATCAAAATACGATCATGGATCCGAAAGGCTCTGATTTCCATGCATGATGTAGCTGATAAACTTCACGTTAATCACACTGGAGCGAGTTAGAGTCCCCTGTTGCTGATGAAAACACATGCTTTGGATGATAATACAAAATCTGAACCTAGGTCTGAATGAATCAGCCATAAAGATTTGGAAGTGACGCAAATTTTCACCTTAAACAGCATCGTGTACTTACGATATTAATCAAAATGTGGTCTCCTGCCTGCCATTGATGGGAGAGCATGGACGGTAATGTATGGCGAAGTGGAGAAGCCTACGGAGCCGCATTTCCCGGGAGGCATTTGACACTGAGCGCTCTAACGAGGCTGTGAGATAACATAGAATCGGGCTTGAAGCTGGACCTTTTCCATCCACCGGTGCGAATGAGCCAGGGCAAGAAGCCGGTCTTAGATGCCAAAGATAAGATCTGGAGAACGAAGAGCTCAGGCTGACATGCGCTCTTCGAGTGCTTAGAGTGCGCCACGGAGGAAGTTAGACTTCATTAGCAATTAGGTTCGGCGGAATACTTATGGAGTTCCTTCTTACAAGTGGATGAAACCTCGGGGTTAACGGTATTGACAAACCCATTATTTTTCCTACACTAGGGAGAAGACGCTGGAGAAAGTACTCACCCCAGGAAAATTGAGAGGAAATCCATCTTTATCGGGCCACCCCAAACTGAATTCAAGTAATGGGTGGAGTCCTACTCCTATTGTACCCTTCGGTTAGCTCTGCTAGCCCACAATCGTTTGAATGCTGCAATAAATTGAATAATGGTGCAGAGCACCTTTGTGCCTCATGACCAGCTTACAGCACCTACCAAATGCGTGAGAAATCACTGTCACATCCAGTGGACCCTGAACGGGGCAGGCCAACCATTCGGGGAAGAGGTGTCGTCTTATTATCGGTCGGTATGACAATCCGGATGGGACAGTTGTGCCGAGGTATTTTCCTTTTGGACCTCCTCAATCGCTGCGAAAGCACCGAACTAATTGGGAACGCCACGGGGGTGATGATGATATGAAAGCGACCAACCTCGTTGTTCCGTCTCTTTCTCGTTTCTCGTTTCTCGTTTCTCGTCCACGTCCAGCTAGGGGAAGGTTTTCCTCTAGAAGTTGATACCCTTTCTCGAACCCTTTTCGAGACTCTGTGTTTCGACACCTCCACGACCGTGAGGTTCATCAGCCAGAGAACCTTGAGACTACTGTTTTGTCTCATTTCACACAGTCTGCGGGTTCAGCTTATTTACCTTAAATCCACCTATTGTGGCTCTTATTTTTCTTTGTGCCGTCTGGAGACCTAACGATCCTCAAGCCATCTGCACACACCTCATGAGCCACGATCATCTATGGGGGACACTCTCTGGCAGTTCGAACTTGACGATACGTCACCTTCAATTTCATATTCACCCTTTCCCGACACCTTCTCGTCACCCAACCTTGCAGAGGGTTGGAATCCATATTACGACCT
Source organism: Crepidotus variabilis (assembly GCA_015657495.1). Classification (NCBI taxonomy): domain Eukaryota; kingdom Fungi; phylum Basidiomycota; class Agaricomycetes; order Agaricales; family Crepidotaceae; genus Crepidotus; species Crepidotus variabilis. The sequence goes on along the minus strand of MU157870.1, from coordinate 160,941 downwards.
CTCAGGATTTGCACCATCTCCAGGAGCGATAGGCAACGGAACTAGTTCCCATATTACTTCGAAGGACGGTGCATCTTTCACTATTCAATGGAGAGGTCAGTTCTCCGTGCTTCTGTGCCGAAGGCGTCTAATATTTCAAGCAGGAACCGGTATTGAACTGTACGGAAATACAACTCAGGCATCCTTCTCCGTCACCCTTAATAGCGCAGCGCTAGATGTCGCGAATCCGTCCTCCGACCCACCTTCGACCTCTGCGAAAGGTTCTCGTTTACTAGCTGATGTAAACGGGCTTCCTGACGGATACCATACCCTTACGTTTACCGCCATAATATCATCGGAACAAATACCCTTGAATGCCTCGATGATTGTTTTCGACAAAGCCGTGTTAAGAACATCCATACCCTCTCCTTCAACCAAGTAAGTCCAAATTTGTGCACTTCTTGAAGTCGATCTGATAAATTTTGACAGCATAACCTACAAAGCCCAGAATATTGATAGTACTAGTATAACCTTCTCAGGACAATGGGCGTCAGAGAACGGTAATTCGACAGCGCCTTATCGGGTCTCTCATACGGCCGGAGATCGTGTCTCGACGAGATTCAATGGCATGTGGTGCTTACCTCGATTCCATGAATACCGGCCTAACGCTTTCTGTAGGGACCTCGTTTGCGCTGCAAGGCTCGACATCCTCAGACGGGGCAAATTTCTCCGTCATTTTAGATGGTGTTAAAACATCTCTATCTGCTCGATCGTCTTTCAATGTTGAAAATACCACTCTATTCTTCGCTCATGGACTAAACTCAAGTACGGAGCATTCAATTGATCTATCAAACGATTCGGGCGGCAAACTTGCCTTGCAGGCGGATGGTTTCTCCACTATTGTTCCCTCTGCGTGAGTAGTAGTGAATTCGACTTCTAAAATTTTATTCATGAGCGCTCATCACCTTGATTATCTGATCATTCAAACTCGTAGTCCACAGCCACTTCCTTCTCCCGCAGCAGCAACCCCCAACAATTCCTCTTTTAGTAAAGGCGCCGTCGCAGCATTTACACTAGCCGGCGTACTTGCCTTCCTACTTCTCACTTCCGCGTTTCTGTACTTCTGCGTTTATAGGAGAAGGCGGAGAAAGTCGGGAGCTCCACCAGTCATATACACCTTCTCTCATCCAAGCAGCAAAGGGAGCCGTGAATCTCGAAGACAGAGGTGGCTTCAAGGGCTTATACCTAGAACACCCAAGCAACAAGAGGCGGGTGATAAGGGATACGACGATGTTTTGGATATTGGGACTGGAGCAATGGAGAGCAAAGAGGATCTTGGGGATATTGACGAGGTGACGAGAGAGTCTGCTGTCGTCCACGAAAAACAAGGGTCACGCGGAAAAGGAGACCGGAGTGGATTTGCAAAATGGAGACGCGAAGCAGTGGATGGTAGCATAAGAGGGATAGGTCTGCCAATCCTCTTCAGGCACTCGGACGCGAAGACATCGGCAGGCGGAGCTCGCACTGATGAACCAGAGACGAGTCCTCAAGATACTTTCGAGTCTGGGAGGAGATACAGTCACGTTCGCGGTACGAGCGACGAGTCTTCGGATTCTTCTTCGGAGAGGCGATACATCGCAATGGCCAACTTGAGGAACAAGGGAAAGGCTAGGCAAATCACTGGTGCTGGATCGAGCCCAGACATGTCCCAGCATGCACCAACAACGAAGAGGTCATGGTCTCCCAGCTTCCGCTTGACTCTACCCATCCCTTCACCTTCAAAACCTTCGACATCTAAATTCAAGTGGAATATTCCTGGTACTTCAAAACAACGGTCACAAGAACCTTCGGATGCATCAACGCAGTCAGCGGGACTACCACCATCTCCCAATGCTCATCAGGGCCATTTGTCGATGCAAAGCGGGGGAGATCAAGTTTCCTCGTTTATTGCTGCCTCTGATCCCTCACCAGTGGCTACCAGAAAACGCATCGTTGACTCTCTACAGCCTGTCAGGCCTCCCTCATACAACGACTCTCAACAGCACTCATCTTCATCTTCCAACGTTCTTTCCATCCCTCGTTCGGTATCTCATTCGGGATCCGGCTCCCCTGTACAACTCACGTACCCTCGCTCTCCTCTTCACCAACATCAAGACAGTCGTAACGTGCTCTTACGAGAGGGAGATGCCCCAGAAGACGATTCGCTCGAAGTGTCATCAAACGTTAAGAGTCTCACTCATGCTACTTCAACCTCGACCTCACATCCCATCCATGATAATCAACAACTTCCAGAGTCTACCCAACCTCCGCCACTTACTCTTGCCATACCTATTCATGACCGGCAACAAGAAAGCAGTGGTAGTCCTGATGACAGTAGTCCAAGAGCGCCCCCCTCACTTGGCCAAGCTATCAGAGGTCTCAGCCCTTGGACGAGCGAACGTGGTGCGACAAGTGCAAGTGGGACATCACTTGGTCTTGCACTTCCGTATCCAAGTGCCCGTCAATCTGTTCAAACGCAGGCTTCGACCGTACTCTCAACAACATCAACTTCAGATGGTAGCGGCTCCCCAGTTGAATTTGCCAGGAATGTCTCTCCTTCTGGTGTCCCACTGGCGGCAATGCACTCAACGACGTCCCTCGTAACACATACGGCCGAAGACTCTCAGGAAGCAACAGAAGAGCACTACTTGACTGAGCCAGTCCAGCTCGATCTACGTGCGATGAGTCCCTTCCAGGTTGATTTTGATTGGCGGTCGGTTCGAACACGGACGAATGTTAGCCACAGCTCAGCGGATGAGACACCAGCTATATACCAGACGGCTCCTTCACGACATAGTAGAGCATCTCAGTCATCGTCCGATGTCATCCCACCTCTACCAGGTGGCCCATCGTTTCTCCAAGGGTCCTCCCGTGTACCTTTCCGACTGACAACCTCGACAATGGCCACCGCACCTCCTGGCGTCCCAAGTATATCCTCCGACCTCGTTACTTCATTCTTGGACATTACCAGTTCAAGAGAAGGGTCTGTACGTACGAAATCGCTTAGAACGGTTGCTTCGAACGAGAATATATTTGGTGACGGAAGCGTTCCGCCACTGCCAGGGATGTTATCTCAAGAACCTCGGTCGAGATGGAGCAACACAACTGTTCCAAGCTTCAATACGCGTCGATTCACAGGAGTTACAAAGGAGTCTTCAGGCGACTCAGAAGGGGAGCATTCGAGTGGTTCCAATACTTTCCCCATCCCCGTCAGTATGACTCTCCCTCCGTCTCCTCACCACATTATGGATTTCCCTGAAGGCTCAGAACCACCTCGACCTTCTAATCAAACGAGTCGTACCGGAATATCCAGTGGCCCACCACCACACACACACCCCATCCTCGATCTAGAATCTCCAACTGACAGCGTACCTCGAACAGTCTCGGATTTCCACTTCCGACAAAGTGATTCCGAGGATATGCCGGGCAGCTTGCTTCGTCCCAGCTCTGCTCCTTTTCATAATCGTTTCCTTCGTCCATTGCCGGAGAGTCCAGACGAGGAGAAATTTTCACGCCCGCCTTTACCGCAAATTAGTATGGTACCTCCTTCTCAACCACAAACTCCTGCCGAATCGCCTTCTGTCACTCGTCCGAGACCTCTTCCTACACCACCCGTGGCGAGACTTAATGTTCCTGAAAATCCCAATCTCAGAACACAACTAGATCCGTAAATTTCACTTATCACCCTATGGACCAACCTAGACATTGTGATCACAATCAATACCTCTCATTGTTGTAATTGTTTACTTAGTGACATTGTTCAACATACCTGTACCACACACTCTTTCGATATGTTCACTTGTAGGTGTACAGTACTATCATTGGGAATACATAGCCCATTTGGCGAATCTCGTTGGCTGCAACATTTATGCTCAGTAATCCTAGTCCAGCGCGTTTAAGGATGAAACTATGTGCAAAAAGTGCAGCCCTGAGAGATGTAGTTTTTCATCGCAAACATTGCCAGTTAAAATTCGAGGTCTGAACACTGATTCAGAATAAATTATTACAGCAAAGGGAGTCGCTATGTGTATTGGAAATCAACTAATTTGCTCATGGCTTTGTGACCCCAAAGACTGGACTCAACCAACTCTGATAATCCTCCTCTTTCTTGGGGTCACCAGTGACCCTCAGAGCCCTAACGATTGCGCGATATTGACCAATCGGGATGACAGTACCATTAGCGAACGCGGGCTCTTTGAGGTCGAATGTGTTGTAACCATTGTCCAGCGACTATAAATATCGTTGCAGAGGATCATGAGTTGCATAAAAGTATGAAAAATGTTCTACGGACCTCATCGTTACGAGATACATATGTGAATTCAGCAAGAGAACCAATAATTTTGACGTTGGCAAACGATCCGCCGTCATGGTGATGCGGGAAGCTGAAAATTGTACCAGTATCGTCAGGCGTAGCACGTCGTCCAGGTTGAGTTGGAGAAATTGTGGGCACAAATTTAATCTTGGGATCGACGAGGTCGATGCGGACGGAAGCACTTCCAAATGCAAGTCTATGGACAGCGTCAATTTTATCCACAGAGGAAGGTAGAAAAGGTCTTACCTGAATAGAACACTTGGGTAATCATTGTTAACGAAAGTATAATTGGTTGGGACAGTCTGTACATCGGTTGTGTTGTTTAGCAGCACTGGGAGCTTGAAGTCTGTGAACCAGTAGTCGGTATCATCCAAGACTTTCTGGTCTTTCAAGCTTCCTTTCAGTCCGATATAGCTAACGTGATATGTATCGCCAACGGACGCTCCTGTGACTTCGATGAAACCACTGTACAGAGGTAACCGGGCTTCAGGGATAGAAGAAGGTAACTGGAATGTGACCCTTATGGTCTGCGTTTTACCAGGTCCAACTTCAAAGGTATTTGGGGAGATGACGACTTGGGCAGAAGCATCCGCGAGCGGAACTGGCCCAAACTCGGGGAAAATTTCTCCCTATAAAGGTCCACTGAATAAAAGCGCTTATTACGTATAAAAGATAGATTATATACCTCTCTGAGAGTCAGAGCCGTTCCAGCAGGTACATGTTTGACCTTGTATTTGCTTGATTTCTTACCATTGTTCTTGACTGTAAAAGTGTGTCTATTGTACATATGTAAGAATTAGTGCTATGGTGAACTCCCGATCGTAAGGACTTACACAGAGTTAAAGTGGGTTGTATCGTTCAAGATGAGTTCTCCGGGAGTAACAGTGGCCGGGGCATGGATTGCATTATATGCATTAATTAGACCTGCGCCTTGTTGAGCCAAGGTTTGTAACAAAGAGCCCTCCGTTTTATTTGATGGTATATAGGTGGCAGTGGTTTCAAAGAGTGTTCGAGCGCCTGCTGTAACATCTTGGGAATTGCCTTTCACTTGTAAGAGTAAAGCTGAGACGCCAGCAATAAATGGAGTGGCCATTGAGGTTCCCGAGAGGACAGCATACGAGCCAAGTGGAACTGGATAAGTCGAAAGGATTTTGCCGCCAGGCGCAGCCACTGCAGGCTTGAAGTAGAAGTCGTTGGAAGGGCCATAACTGTCAAAAATCTCGAGTAAGCATTGCATTCCAAATATCGTAAAAGTAGACCTTTACGTGGAGAAAGCAGAAACAAGACCTCCGTTTGGATCAGGATAGTCCACGGGACGGCCGCCTTTGAGGAAAGTAAGCAAGATGTTTACACCTGCTTTGTATTGTCCAACGAGCTGAAGCCATCGGTAAGAAGTTTTGAAGGCAGATAGATATACAAAACTCACGTATTCGCCATCGGAGGATTGGATGAGAGCCGCGTATTCGTAATCACCAGTATCAATGGCAGCGAAACCGTTGCCATTGCTATCATAGCAGAAATCAATTGCCTGAACACCTTGATCATATACGAGCACCTACTCATAAATGAGGACAACCTTTGCTCCCTTGGTGGCCGCATTGTCTAATTTCTGAACCTAGAGTCGTTGATCAGTGAATAATGAGCAGTCGAACGGGGGAAAAGCTTACGAAGGTGCAACTACCACGGCGAATGATTGTGACATATTTGGAAAGATCAGGTGTAGAATCCGGTAGAGGCGCACAAGCATCGTCCACAACCGTGGTATCATTTGAAGTAGCGTATATCGGGAAAGACCCTTCCACAGGCAGTGCAAACGTAGCGAAATAAATGACTGGGTCGTGAGTAGCACCTGACACGAGAACAGACTGTAACGCGACAGCCACGCTACATAAGAAAAAAAAAGTAAGTGAACGTGTACCACTACCTTCAAAAACCAGACTGGCTTATCAACAGAAGCGACCGAAATGTCGTTGATCGCATTTCCTGGTCCAGATGTGAAAAACATTCCTGCAGATCCCTACATATCACGACTGAGAATGGGGAACCAAAGACTCAGAGATAAAGACGCACATCATTCCCAGCAGCAATCGTGACGATCTTTCCGCTCTTAGCGATTCGACTGGCGACCACGGAGGTTGCTCCTTCCGTCCAACCGTCCGCACCACCAATTGACAATGTAATGATATGGTTTCCATCCTTCACACCGCGCAAAAGGGCATCAATCAATACTGTCAATATCAAGAGAACTATCAGCAAAAGTAGCTGATAGACAAACTCAAGAGGGTATACCATCATCGGGAACGAAGCCGTCGCAACCGAAGACTCTGTAAGCGTAAATCTCCGAGTCGTATGCTACACCGCTGGTGTTGAATTGGTTTCCAGGAATGGCGCCGATAATACCCTGGCAGAAGACAACAGGTCAGATTGAAACTCGTCAGAAGCCAAAATTTGCCCAGAATTCACAGCGACATGAGTACCATGACCACCGCATTGATCGAGGGGGTCATTGTCCGGGACTGGTTCATTACTGCCAGTAAAGTTGTCACCAACAAAATCATAGCCACCAACTATCTTGTGACCGGGTCCAAAGGCACCTCCAAGTGCCGGATGTGTATAGTCCACGCCAGTGTCGATTCTGTCAGCTCAGAATCAGCTTGATTGGCACATTTGACAGAGTGCGGTGCACGGCCTGAAAACTCACATCCCGATCTTGATACCCTTGCCCGTGATACTCTCTTTATGTAGTTTATCAACTCCCTGAAGTATCTGTGAGCATAAGAAAGAACTGGTGTAGTGTGCATTGCTTACAGTCATCACATGAGTACTTTGGCCATCAGGAGGAACGGCAGCGTCATTAGGTCCAGTGACAACATGCTTCGTGACAGGCCTAGTGTAACAGGCCCGAGTCAGTATAGGCATCGTTCCAGCACGGAGTTTAAGGCGGTTTACTTTGGAGCTGAATACTGGTAAACAGGGCGGATGTCAATAATGCCCGGCGTACTTGCTAACGCAGCTGCATCCTATAGATCGAATTTCTGTCAATAAGGTTTACTCGGGGCTGTAGAGATAACAGCTGTTTACCTGCGCGGTCTGTAAGTGAGAAGTCAGCGACGCGTTGATTAATCTCGGATAATAGTGGAGGGCCTCACTTTGATAGATACAGCGGCTCCAACAAAGATCCCAGTGGAGTCAAACTCTTTCTTAACCTTGAAGGAAACGTCGCGTGCTCGAAGAAGATCATAGAGGGCGTCAAGCGACTGAAGCAGAAAGCTTCATGATTAGTTATCGTGAAGCCCGCACCGAAAACGACTCTAGAGACATACACGGGTGTAGGACCGCTTCGTTGGAATTTTGGAAAGCTCGTCGACTTCAATGATAAACTCATTTGGTACTAAATTATTCGGTAGCTTTGAGGTTTTCTTGACACTGGAAAGGGGGACTTTTGCAAAAGTAACATCCAGGCTCAACGTCAAGAGTGATAGAAGCAATGTCCAAAGTGCTTGAAGCTTCATACGTGAAATCGGCGAGGGTGCGGTCCAGTAAAAGCAGGCCATTTGAGCTTACAAGAACGCTTCTTATAAGGACGACAGCTCAAGAGCAGGGGGTTGCAGACAAGACATGCGGTGCGCGAAGCCAGAAGCTTGTGTTGCTGAATATAGCATAATGCCTATCAGCTACCACGACGCCCAACATTCAAGTAGGAAGCTAAGAATGGAGGTCAGAAATTCGTACGGCTTGAAACGCACGCGGGTAATTCAAGTTAAGGTTTGAAATCTTTGAATTAGGACTCACCATACGAGTGAAGACATCGGTAGACTGCAAGATAGATCAGAGACTTGACTTTGTTCTTGGTAAGCTTTATTCTCTTGAACTTCGGAGAATCGAGGCAGCAGCAGGGCCATAAATAGCTTGAAAGCACCTCCACATTGACGATAGCGGGGGGCAAATGTGTTGGACAGCACGCCATCTGACTTCCAAGCCTGCTATGAATTGACATGAATGATAACTGAGATTTCGATGAGCATAGGAGAGCCAAACCCATGTTGTTCATTTGATTGGATGTTGAGACGATACTGAAAGAATACAGAGTACAATATCACAGCCACAGAACAGGTTTAATTGCTAAGTGTATTTTGGTGTTGAGTTGACGACACAAACCGGGAAATGGCGAACAAGAGTAAGGTTAGTAAGAGCTGGTCTGAGCAGAACTGAGGAAATTCTGAATTTGAAATAGTTCTCACGGCAAGTGTCAGAGTCATATAGTACGATTAGATTAGCGCCCAGACCCCGATGACAACCTAAAAGTCTGTAAAGTACGCAGGAAAACAAAAAGATAAATTAGAGAGCTAAAACTAGAGCTCTTCAATGGCAAGACATTCACTAATGATTACCCATGCGCAGAGGAATCAAACTGCTTAATAAAGGGAATTTAATCGAATCCTCATAGGCCTACGGCTTTCTCACGATTACGAAGTATCAGAGTGTACGACAACGTAAATGCTGGCTCTTCTCTTCCTCAGTTCGTTTCTTGAGTACTACGGCCTCTACAATCATGACAAGCAAAGAAACGGAAGATCTTCGGAAATTTCCGGACTGCGCTATGTGCAACTCTCCCGCGACCATCCGCTGCCCCAAATGTTGCTGCGTCAACCTTTACTGCAGCGTAAAATGTCAGCGTGCCGACGCAAACGTACATAATCTTCTCTGCAGCAAGCGGCGAACTTTCGAAACCCCACCAAGCACTTCTGCGCGACGGGCCATTGTTTTCTATGAAAACGGAGACATCAAATTCGTCTGGATAAACACAGAAATGAAGACTGACCCGGATGAAGGTACTTGGGAATCGCCAGTCGGTCTCAAAAGATACTTCTACGGCAAGAACCCAAGCCTCCAGGCGTACTACAGCAATGTGGTGCGCTCGCGCAGACTTAAGGAGCAGATTGATCTGCGACTCAAAGACGACTTCCTGTTAGACGGAACTTCCAAGAAGAATCTGGCTGTCTGCAAGGTTGTGCCAATCATGAATAATGGCGGGACTGTGTGGCGAGGTCCATTAGTAGCGCTTAAGCACGAACGAAGCTGGCACAACGAAGAGAGATCATGGCCCAACGCCTGCCCGGGGTACGGTCATATGGATATGGGGGACTTTAGAGAGGTTGTGGACTACCTGACTAATTGGAAACGGGGAATAGATGGTGTCTATGAGACACCGCGCAATTATTCTCGGAAATCCAGTGTGTTCTTCGGGCTTATCACTGTTTCAATGATCTTTGGAGTATTATATAAAATTTTCTTGTAATATTTGTAAGAAATGCTACAATTGTGACTTTTGAGCAATTAGTAAAAATTGGTCGGTGCGCTCTCCAAATCCTGAAAACGCGAAGAGTATGTTGCAAACCGTCATATGTGATGGACCTTCAGCACGCCCAAAAAAACAATAGTAGTATCGGAATAACCGGGTTGTGTCAGCAGGTATTACGTGATTAGCGCCCGGTGACTCAATTAGTTCCACTCGCTATGGCGCAACCTCAGGCTTGATCATCGATCATCGATCATCTCCCATCTGACCAAGATGTCCTCCATTGATTGCGCTATGTGCAACAATCCTGCAACTCTGCGCTGCTCCGCTTGTCGTTGCAGCCCTATTTACTGTAGCAAGCCCTGCCAGCTCGCTGACTGGAAGCTTCATAAAAATCTCTGCAAATCTCGGCCCTCTTTCGAAACACCCCCAACTCCCGAGTCCAGACGCGCCATAGTTTTCCTCGAAAGTGGAGAAATCAAGTTTACTTGGGAAACCACTTGTATGAAGACAGACGAAGATGACGGAACAATCTGGGAATCACCTACAGGTCTCGAAAAGTACTTCGGTGGTCAACGCCCAAAAATTCAGCCATATTACAACAATGTAATTCGTAATCGCAGGCTCAAAGAACATATTGATTTGCGGTTTAATGATAACTTTCTGTTGGACGGATCACCGAAGAACTTGGCGGTATGCAAGGTTGTAGAGGGTATGGATAACGGTGGTGCTGTATGGCGTGGTGCACTGGTAGCGTTGAAGCAAACAAATACTTGGCTTAACAAGGAGAGGACACTGGGAAACGAATCACCAGGATTTGGTCATATGGATTTGGGAGATTTTCGAGAAGTTGTGGATTATTTGACCAACTGGAAGCGAAACGCAGATACGGACCCGGAAACAAGGCAAAGACAATCGCAGAAGGCGTTTGAGGCGATGATGAAAGGATTGTAGTTGTATGCCTACCAGAAAATGCAATGTAACATTGAATAACAATGTTTCCAAACAACTGTTATAGATAACACCGATGGAGCGGATTCTAGGCCTGTCACTAGTGTACTTTAATGAATGACTGCAGATACTTTGATGTTTCCGTAGATGAATGCTCCTGGTAAGCGTAGCTATCAATCAATACCAAAAAAAGACCGAATGTCTCGCACTTACATTGAGATATGTATTTATGGCTCTACTCGCCTCGTTCACATATTGCTCATAATACTTGAGCCATCGAAATTTGGAATCAAAAATCTTGAGCGCTTTGATCAAAGAACGGTCTCTGCATGCATGCCGAAGCATAGACGTGAGGCCCCATAAAGCCCAAAGATAGGATACCTGGTCATCTGGGATGCTATCCATTAGGGTGGTAACCACATCTATATCCAAGCTACATGTGAAAGAAAGAAGATGCTCGGGCTAGCGTAAGATTATCACTCACGTAGTACTGGCTATCATCGACAAACATTTCAATGCAACATGCGCGCATCGCTTTTGGTTGATAACTAGTTCCTCTGATAGACTTGGATCTGACAAAAGCTTTCGCAAGATATTGAAACAACGCGAAGAAGAGGGCCTCTCAACGCGTTTATGGTCCCCAGTGAATGGGTGAGCGTGTAAGCACTTTTGCCAAGCTGATGATGGAATGATGCCAAATTCTGCAATGAATAGGGGAGGAGGAAACTTGTGAGCGTGTAGACGGACGGATTCTGAAACACAGATAAGAAGATGGGTGTATGTGAAGGCCAGCAAGAAAATCGTGGAAGGTTTCGTCAGAGAGATATACTGAGAGATCTCAGCGGAAAACATTGTGAATGGCTTCAAGACAGCGAGGCCAGAAGAGGCCAGAAGGATTCGCCTGATACAGTCGATCAACAAACTGGTCGTTTAGAAGTAGGTTATACATACTATGGCTTCATCCAAGGTATGGAGGGTATCAACTAAATCGGGAAAAGTTTGATATTTTTTTGACGGTGCTGGATCGCTGAGGTTGTAATCATTATTATCCCATAGTAAAATTTCTTGCACCCCGGACTGGAAAGATTCGATTATCTCCGGTATGCGCTTTTCTAGTTCTCTGACAAATTCTCGTCAAAGGCCGCAAAGCGTAGGTTTCTTGCGGCATGCCGTAAAATAACGAGAGGTGTTCGCTTCATAGGTCCTGTGAATCTTCAGTTTGGACTTCAAAGCTTGTTCGGTGGATTGAAACTGTACGAACCGGGTTCAAGCACGCGACAAATATACATTTTCGCCAAGTGTGCACGTACCTTGGGCTGCTTGATGTAGAATCCGCGCGAACGACGTTTGTCGATTAGAAAATCTTCAAGCGATGCATGAAATAGCCGGATAGGTTGGTCGGCACCTTCGAATTTTAGCAGAGATGCCAGTGCCGAAAGTTGTGTGTGCACATCTCCAGGCAACAGCCGCAAATGAGTTTCTATCGTCCGTGGATGGGTGGCAGAAGTTGTTGCCAATTTATGCAAGTCGAGGCGTATGAAGATTATAGCAAGGACCAAAACTATGTTTCTCACACCTGAAAAAATGTGAAGGTAGAGGGCATCAATTTCTTTGAATGGAGAGTCGCCGAGTTCCGACGCAAAGCGTTTGGATCCATCAACGACGATTCGAAGTTGTTCGTGAGGTTTGCATTCGCCGAATTCAACGTAACGGACAATGGTGGCAGGGAAAATAAACTGTCCAGATGCCTTCTGAACGATGTAATCGATATCTTTGACATTTGGCCATTGGTCCGGAATATACTGCCTGAAAGGATGTGAACGCTTCATCGAAGTGAATTTGGAGTTGAGAAAAATGCGAATATCCTTGTCGGAGTCGTAATCGTTATTCAAACCGATATGTGCTGTCTGGATATGGGAAAGCTCGTCGGATGATTCAAAGGTAGCGGAAATGTGAGTTTCTGGGCGGCTGGCCACGAGGACAACAATGGGAAGAGTTGTTCCTTGGAAAACTTTGGCAAGTGCGACGAGAATGTGTTGTTGAACGCTCGGTTTATCACACTCATCTAAACCGTCCAGGATTATAAGCTTGGGTTGATTGCTTAATCCTGGGTATTCTGCATAACCTTTGCATAGCGGTTGTACGAAAAGCTTCGTTATTTGTTCCTGGAGTGAACTTTCAAAAATGGCGGGGTTCGTCGTTATACAGGCTGCGATGTGAGGGAGAGTGAAGGGCATTGCTTGAGCGAGTTGGTAGGCAAGGGATGCTGAGAGACGTTTCGGGTTATTTCGCAAAGGAGCAGCCCGAAAGAAAAAGAAGCTGCCAATAAGGAGGCCTTTTTCACTACACAGCTCGGCAATCGACTGTGCGATGGAGGACTTGCCCGCGCCTGCAGCTCCGTACAGCCAAAGGATGCAAGAGGCTACTGCAGTTGTTATTTGTTCCATAATGTCCTCGATAACGGCAATTCTTGTATCTGGATGACATTTTGGGGCATCATAGCGCTCCGCTGAAATGTGAAAAGCCCCGGGAGCAGCAGACTCATAGAGGGTATCCAAAGCTTAGAATATCTGTCTTAGCACAAAGTTTAAGATCAGGACGAGACAGTCACTTACGGGTCTTATTACTGGAGACTGTGGAGAATGTTCCCCCACTGATAACTACATTTTTCGTACGGCCATCATACGTAGTGGTGAGCGCAGACGCTATGATCAGAACTATCGCAAATCTGAGTTCACATTAGAGGAAGAAGAATCAACCTGCCCACCTTATCTATCACTAAATGCTTGACTAAATTGACTATTCCTGAAATTATGCACGAGAAGCAAACCGTACAGAAGGCTCTGGCATATACTGACATTCTCACAATTTTGCCACACTTCTCACGGGTGGCCATAGCTCAGGGATGCGGCCGCATACCGCATACTACAGTATGGTCGACCCCAGAAATTCGCGACATCCATTTCCACAACTCATGAGTAAATTTCTTGTCAATCGAATAGAAAAAAGCCGAGCACCTGATATTTTAGTCGACAGGCAAAGAAAAAAAGCAAGGTGTTACTCTATAGTATTACTACAAGCTCCTAGCCTTCATCCCATCCACTGGGCCTTTGAAGATATTTAAAGTTCTCCTTTTTTTCTTTTTATCGTGCTTCGCGATCCAGGTTTGCAAACCGCTTCCAATTGTTCAGGTAGTCGACAATCTCCCTGAAATCGCCCATATCCATAGTCCATAGCCAGCCGCCGGGTTCGGATTTAATCGTTTATCATCTAGCCAGCTTCCTTTTTTCTTCAACGCTACCAACGGGTCCCGCCAGGTTTTTTCACCGTAATCCATTTCATTTACAACCCGACAAACTGCTAGATTCTTCGGTGATCCATCAGACTGAAAGTTATCGTTGATTCTTAAGTCAATTAGCTCCTTGAGCGTACGTCGTCGGACTGCATTGGTGTGGAAAGCTTCATGACTAGGTGAATTACCGTGAAAGTAATGCTCGAGTCCAACAGGGACTTCCCATGTTAGGTTTGGATGATCCTCGTCAATCGGCTCGCCATCCGTTTCTTGTTTGACCGTGACCCAAGTGAACTTGATCTCGCCGTTCACCTCAAAAACAATTGCACGTCGTGAGTCGAGTGAAGGAGGCGTCTCAAAAGAAGTTCGACTTTTGCAGTTTATGCAATTTCCAGTCTGCGACTTGGCATTTTTTGCTGCAATAGAGATTGTCGCAACGACAGGCAGCATCACCGCATGGTGGCGGGTTTGTTACACATAGCACAATCTGGGAATTTTGAGGGCGGAAGAGATAGTTCTGTTTTGTTCATGTTACGAGTTGGATGAAAAGATGAAAGACAAAGTCTCAGATAGTGAGTTGAGTTCGATAACAGGAGGTACATAGAATGCGGATCTAGACCTAGCCGCACCGATGATCCGCAGGAAAAAAAGAGGTTTATAACATGACCTTACTCATAGTTATATGTAGAGTATGCAGAAAAAAACAGCATGCTCCCAATTGCTCAGAGAATAGTAATCAGTACCAGAGCTCTCAGGGCAATTCAGCATCTAGAAAAGTTGCTGAGCCACATAGTGCAAGAAAGACCTAACACAGGATGAAGACCTGCGGAATTCGATTGCTTAACAGAACCCTGACTTGAGCTGCGTGTTGCCAGTGATAGTGTAAGGACAACCTACTACCTCTTGGTTACACTCTGAATGTGAATGCGCGGGCCGGGACGAAGTATGACGATTATTATCTCACCTTCGAAATCAATGTGAATCGCGCGACTCTTCCTTGCACCACGATAATAATATGCCTCGTACAACAGAAACTGCAAGCTTCAAAGTACGATCATACAATCTGTGTACGACGATCTCCTCAGTTTGTTTGCCTGACAGTTCAATCACACGATGCTTCGGGTGAAAGATCCCAAAGTGTCACTGGATTTCTACACGAGGGTACGATTTCAATGATAAATAGATCTTCAGGGTTTCTGACAGCACATTTGAAGATCCTTGGGATGGAATTGCTTTCGCGTAAGTCGATATCACCTATACGAAGATGAACGATTGACACTCAAAGCGATCTACCTTCACAGAGAAAGTGAACAGTGACTTCACCCTTTACTTCCTAGCTTTCAACCACGAAGGTCGCGAATTGACCAACGAAGAGAAAGAAAAAAGTCGTTTTGCTCGTGAAGGTATATTCCCAAATCATCAATCAATCTTCGAATTCAATTATTTCTTCCGATCGAAGGTGTTCTCGAATTGACTCATAATCATGGCACCGAATCGGACCCAGATTTCAAGGGTTATGCCAGTGGTAACACCGAGCCTGGAAAAGGATTTGGCCACATCGCTATCACAGTCGAAGACGTTGAGAAATCTTGTGAATGGTTCGAACAACTCGGCGTTCAGTTCAAAAAGAAGCCGAGTGAGGGTAAAATGAGGCACATCGCATTCATTTTGGATCCCGATGGGTGAGCATAATATTATTTGTATCGGTAAGATCGATTTTGAATTTGCGTGATGTAGGTATTGGATCGAAATTGTTCCTGCAGTGCTCGAATTGTAAAGCATTGAAACAGTGTCGAGGTTGTCTAGCAATGTTGTCACTGGCATGGAAAGAAAAGAAATCAAAATTTAAGCAAAACGAATAAAAAAGTAATTCACCAACCTGAATGATGTCACCATCTAAACCTTCGGCGACCATTCTCCCTTCCATATCCCAAGTATCAGGCTGAAGCTCAGCCCACACTCGAAAAACCCGACATCAAGCTGCGGTTCAGCCATCATTGGTATTGTGTAAGCGAACCAAGTCGCGACCCACAGGAGGCCCACCAGCCTCCGCAACGTGCTGGGAATATACTGCGATATGCCTACTCTGTGCGCGAGCCAAATGAGAGCTCCCTCAACAACTATTGCAAGAGGTTGCAAAGAGAAAAAAATTAGAGATCCGCCATGCCAGCGACCAAAAATCATGTAGTCGCCACCAGCATAGTGAATCATGGCGGATATAAAGAACGCCAAGAAGAGTTGGAATACCTCTGTTAGTCTTCGACCGCGAGGAAGTCCCAATTTCCAAGCAGCTTTGGTGGTTATCGAAAACAAAAACTAGTATATTTGGTTAGAAACCGATTTTCGCAGCTGGTCGACAGCTTACTCTACGCATCATCTGATGCCAGACGCGTCTGTTTGAAAAAACTGTCAGGTGCTTAATTTTAATAAATAGAGGCAGCGAACTCACCCCCAAAAGCGCCTCACAGTAAACGCGTCCCAGAAGCTCCCAAAAAGTGGAGGCCATTGCCATGGATCACTGAGACCCAAACCAAAGCTCAAAACCGCATATATGTAGTGTAGAGTGCTAACGGTCAAGTAGGATGCCACTCCGTAGCCAAGGAACGCGTATCGCCAAGCCAAAACGGGTAGCCTGCCTTCTCCCATGCTCATCTGGCTGAGTCGACAACCATGTTGGGAGAAGCATGGGTTGGCTCTGTTGATAAAGCCTGCAAGGTCATATAGTACAATATTCAGAGCAATTTCGCGTAATTTGGCCATGATGAAGATGCAACGCGAAGTTTCTTGTTGAGGCGCTGGTGCGATATAGGGTTCCTTCGCGGCGAATGACCATCCAAGCCCTCGAGGGCTGCCTTGAAGCTTCAGCGCCCATCTGACGCGTATCCAGAATGGCTCTTCGTCGATGTTTTTCCCTCTTGATGATCCCTCGGTGATGCGAAGTTCACAGTGTGCGTCGGTCAAAATTAACAAGTCGAATGCAGAAAATAGAAATGTGAAAAGGTGTGTGCCTATTCCGTAGTCGTGCACTGCATTTCCCGTGGTGGTGAACCATGTCAAATAACATGCGATTCCTGCCAACACAAAGAAGTAACTTGTCCGGAAACGCTTGGATTTCGTTGTGAGGCCAAGCAAAAAAATTAGTTGGGCGAGGACATAGAGATTCCATGAGAATTCACGACGGTTTATAGATGCTGGGGCCCCCATGAGGCAAGAAAAGAGTCAGGACATTATTCCAACATACGTATTTGTAATGTGTTGCGGAGGTGTGGTGATGGTTGAGGGAGAGGTTGTCGGTTTGGCATCCTGTGTTTGGTCCCTGGTTGACTTCCTCCATCATCTAGCCTCATCTAACTGACAACAAGTACGCCTTTGATCTACGGCGACACCTCAAATTTGGCAAACCTAAGCTTGTGAATCTGGCTAAAGGCGGGTAAATCTGGTTGCCTTGTAATCTTGGCGACATCCTTGGACCAGTCTCAGCCTCTGAAATTATGAATCTCGCTCGTCTCTGTTGGAGGACAGCCATGCCCGGCTCAAGCTGGTCATCGCTTAATGTCGCTTTCTTTGCTTTACTTTCCTTGTTTGCTCGCCCAACCCTCTCTGCCTGCTATCCAACCCACCCCATAGCCACAACAGTGCTGGTAGCCGGACAACCGGCTAAGGTTCAATGGGTGGAAGATAACCGACAACCATTACTTCATCAGATAGGAATGATGGATATTCATCTACTTGCCAGAAACGATGTAAGCTTTGCATTAATTATTATCCAACGCAAACTGACGTGGTTTGAGGACAGACTTTTGTTGCGTTCATCGGTCGCTCCATCAACGCTCTTGCCCTGAAAACCACAGTCTCGATACCGACGAAGCTACCACCGAACATGCGACAATAGTATGTTGACATCATACTCTCTATTGTTCCGTCTGCTTAGTGCTGGTAAATGTAGTACACTTCGTTTCGTACCCGCCGGGTGGAAAGTTCACTCTGGAGGTACTCCGCCCAGCTATTCCGCAACATTTACTATCATCCTGAACCCTTTCACCCCGTCTAAGAGCCCGTCTCAATTGAATGTTACTGCTCCACACACTCAAGGTCTCACCTACTCTCAGCATAGTACTTTAGGTTTAACCCAACCAACTATGGGACTCATAACGAACGTGCAATCTCTTCCTGCTTCCACGAGTACAGCCCAAACAACTGGGGAAGGAAAATTTCCTCCTGGATCTCAACTTACTGGTGGCGCCGTTACTCTCCGAGGGTGGTGTTATTCTCGAACAAGGAAGATGCACACTACAGCGAATGTCGATACTGGGGACTTTCTGTATAACTTCTATGGTGTGGTTGCTCTTGCAGCGATTGGCGATCTGGACATGGCCAGGATAACATTCAGGCTCCTTGTTGTTATCTGGCCTGCGTTTATGGGGTTCTCTTTAGCGATCTGAGAGCCTTCTGTTTTTCAAGACAAAAGAAATCTAGTTTTTTATTTATTAAATTAGTTGTAATTGTGTCGTCTTTGTATCCTCTCAAAGCTATTTGCCATTACTTACCTTGGATAAGCGCCCGTGATGCAATACACGTGATGTGACTATTTTCTGCTCTGAGTCTGCCCCTCCGCCGCTACAATTCAAACCAAATTCATTGACATTCAACTGCAATGTGGCACGGCAGTAATGTTGGGCTATCACGAACCGTGAAATAACACAGCCTTGATTTGCCTATGGTAAGTAACTTCACGTGAATGCCGCAACAAGCTCTATAGAGGACTCGTAATAACCTCGCTTTCAGAGTTGCGTCTTCTGGTCCACTCCCTAAAAGTAGGTAGTCAAATTCATTCTCAAGATCAAAATCATGTCAGTTGGCTCTAATGCATCGAGAAGTTCATCAAGTCAGTTAATGAAGCTTCCAGTTGGGCACTGCTAACCAGCGAGCATCGCGTTTCTGTCGTTAGCTCGACCCCAAGTCAAACTCATGGATGGCCTTACCAACGGGTTTAGTTTTCGCTCTACATCATCATCTCTCAAGCAATCAAACACTGTGAACGATCTAAGTCTTGCTCAAAAGCGAATCATGACGTTGGAAGCCGAGGTTCAGAGTGGCCGTGATGCAACTACTAAGCTCGATCTTGCTGAAAAGCGTATCCAGAAATTGGAAGATGAAGCTCAAAAGTCCCGTGTGGCAGCGGCGAAGCTCAACCTTGAGCTTTCGGAGGTGAAGAAGCAGGTCAAGGGCTATACGGCCAAGGCAAGAGAGGTCAAAGAGGAGGAGAAGGATGCTCTCGAGGCCCAGGTAAGTTAAATAGCCCTATCATAGGAACAAGGCTCATCAACTTGGATATTTTCTCATGGTGATAGCTGGTAGGCAAAATAGCAGAGCTCGAACGCCTGTTGGATGTTACTGGGCTGTCGGGGCTCGTTAAAATGGTCAAAACTTTCAACCATGTGGTCCGTGCCACTGGAGAACATCTAGGTTCTGGACTTCGAACTTTCCATCACGCTAAAGAAGATGTGAAAGCCGCTCGAAACGCTTTGACGCCTCTGCTGGACGACGAAATCTTGGACTTGGTTGCCAACATTTCCGAACAGAACCCTGCCAAGCCTTCCTCAGCGCTCGTTAAAGTGGTGTCGCAGGCGCTTTTTGATCAGCTCTGCTGCAAATTGTCGCGCTGAGCGACTAGCGAGTAAGATAATGAATATTTATCTTACTGTTGATTGTACTAAAATGCGCCTGTGGTCCAGAAACGTCTACGTTAGGACTGACCAAGTCATCTTTGTTGATGAATTTCAGGAGTTTGTTCCAATTGGCAGGCTGGACACTGGCCACGCCTGGAAGCTCTAGGATTTTTGAGAGCATCTTACAGCGCGTAGCGCAAGCAGATGAAGACTTTGAGGGGAGACTTTCAGGCTTGATCAGGAAGAAAGAGTTCTCCTTTTATGTGTCTTATCACAGCAAAGTGTTCGAAGGCGACGAGATGCAGGCATTGGACATTATTGGAAATCCTTTATTGGGTGTATTGGATGGAGAGGCTTCTGCACTGTAGGTTTGGGATTGGCGAGTCATAAACCTGACAGAAATGGAGATTGGGTCAAAGTTGAGCCGACGCAGATAGTACTGAAGTCAACTCTACTTCAAGCCATGAACCGAGAGACCCAAGAGGGTGACGGCGCCAGTATCGCACCACTTGATGGCCGAGATTGGCATCGAACTTAATCAAAGAATATTAAAGTACTACTATGTTCTGGTACATATCACCGATTACCAGTGCGAACACAACTTTGTGCTGACTAGCCCCTATCCTTGCCAGCGTGATAAACATCGACTCCTTCTGCCACAGCCTTCACCCACGTGCATATGGACGAGGCAATGGTCCACTTTATCAGTTTATTCGTTGACAAGCTAGTCTATTGGGTTTACAAAAGCATCAGGACGTATGACTGACGGATTTAGGCGACCAACGCTAAAGAAAGGCCAATGTGAGCGTATTATTCTAGACCCTGGAATCGTTTCTAACATGTGGCACGCATAGCAAGACCACACATTGGCGGGCTTCTTGGTTTTCGGTCTGGCTATCCTTCGTCACAAAGCTCGGCTGTTGAGAAGCAATTGAGTGCGGCTCAACTGGAAGTCAAAAAAATGGAAGATCAACTCAAAGAAACCCAGGGCATAGTGTCGAAATTGAACGAGGAGCTTTCGAAGACCAAGGCGGAATCTCAAACCCTTACGAAGCAGGTTCGGGATATCAAGAAGGAAAATGATCGCCTCGAACTTCTCGTAGGTGCTACAAGCGTGTCCGCCGATGCCACAGAGGTGAGCTGACAAGTTGTCAATTATCTTGAAATAAGGCTCAGCTTTTTCTGACAGTTGGTAGACAGGGTCGCCAAATTGGAATATTTGCTCGAAGTGACTGGAATATCTGCCTTTATCTCGAAGATGAAGGCCTTCAATAATGCGGTGCTTGAGATCGCGGAGTTTCTTGACCGATGCCTTCTGTTCAAGCCAGCAGACGTTTTCGAGGATGAGCTGAAAGAAGCTCGAAGCGATCTTAGGTCTTTGATTGGCGACACCCTCGTAAATTTCCTTCGAAGTCAGGCTAAGAAAGAGCCCGCGAAACCCTTATCCACTTTGGTGCTGATAGTCTCTCGAACGTTGCTCATCAATCTCGCTGCAGTTTGTCGGAAAGAACGAGCAAAGAGTGAGTCATTTGATTACTTTTTGAAAGTTTCGGTGAACTTGATACCCTGATACTATCTATTTCATAGAGCCGGAATCGGATGGGCTAACAAAGAGGCTGGTACTAAAGAGGTTCACCAGCATGTTCAAGGTCGCCTCTTGGTCTCTCGCGTCTTCGGAAGATCGTTCAGCCTTTGAAGATGTTTTGGAGAAGATTTTCAAGGCAGACCGCGACCTCGACGTAGCTACAATTGGGATTCTCAGAAACAACGAGTTCTCCATGTCGCTGTGTGGTTCGGGAAAAGTATTTGCGCCTGACGATATGGAAGCATTGGATGCTCGTGGGTTGGTTTTGGGCTCAAGCTCGTTGAGTGAAGACGAAGAAGTTGTGTGTACAGTTGGCCTAGGATTAACAAGTCGATTACCTGACAGGAAAGGTATATCAAAGGTGAGGGCAGTTATGCCTGTGCAGGTGATTTTAAAGTCGACTTTGTTTCGCGTGATGGATTGTGAAGGAGAGGGTAAAGTTTCCAATACAGTTGCAAATTCCAATGCCAGGCTTGACGGACGTTCATGATGTTATTTAGCTATAATAATTTAGTTTCTTCTAATCTATAGCGACTCTTCGATTGTGTCTTTAAATAGTGCTTTCTGTACGAATAATATCCCCCGAGCTAGTAGTCTGATGCTTAGAAGCCGTTGAAGTGAGGTTGCTTGCAGGGAATGGAACTTTGGTGCATCGATAGCTGATTCACGTTCGACAAGTACATGGTCCAGTCGTCAGGTCTGAGAGCAAACTTATGAGCCGAGAAAGTGAGCAGAAATAGAAGGGTGCATACAACAGATTGGTTGGTGCAGTTGACCACATTGCCATCATCTCTGCGTCCAGAGTAGGCTGTGATTTGGTTGACTCGGCTGGTCCTTGGCCTGTTAGGGGCATGCGAAACAGAGAGTCATAGTTAAGCATGTCCACCTGGTGTGAATATAAGTAGAACCTCTGGTGGATAAATAAGATACTCACTGCGGGTTGAGCTGGTTGATGGTTATATGGAACTCCTCCGTCAACATATTGATGCAGGCTGGATGCACTCCTGGAGAACGTGTTGTAATTTGAATAAAACTGTTGATTGCTTGTATCTATTGCAGAGTTATTGCTGGGAATAGTTGATGGGGAGATCGGCACGCCGGGCGAAGTTGAATCCAAGAAGTTGAACTGACCATAGATGGGGAGCCGAGCTAGTTCGTTCGTAGAAGTAGGGAGGAGGTAGTTCGGAGCGGGTGTATTCAGCTCGTCTGACGAAGTAGGTGAAGAATGATTCTGCAGATTCCGTGAAGCCCGTCGTGTTCCAGCAACAGATCTCGGGTAATCGCAAGGCGGCGTTGATCCAGACGATTCGGGTGATTCGACATTTAGGGCTATAGGCGCTGTATCTTCTCGGAGTCGCTTTTTGGCAGATTTACAGCTGTTACCAATACTGTTAAACTCTTTTGTAGCCTCTACACCTCCGGCAGTAAATAAGACTTGAAGAATATCTCTAATAACAGCAACATCAGTTTGGAGTTCCAGCGGTAGTGATGATGAAGTACTTGAATCGACCTGGTCCGCTCCATCTACAAGAGTTTCAGGACATATCGATAAGAGCGCAAAAGGAATAACTGACCGTTCTTCTGTAGATTCGAGCATCTTTACGCATCGAGATACACTTTCTAGTTCTCGCTTTGGGTTTGGTGCCGATCCCGATCTCTTTCCGCTCCAAATATTCAAAAGCAAAACAACACCGACAGCGAAGGTTACCTGATAAAGTCATTAACAGATTGTGTGGGGCCATGAAGATTAATAAGTACCTCGAAAGTCAATGGTAATACGGGTCCGTGGTGGAACGTCTCAAGCACATGACAGCACGATCTGGCAGCATTTGTGCAGATCGCTAATGACGGAAAATTGCTCGGTGTTGGATTACGTGGAGAGGGAACAAACGGTCGATGAATAAAGATCTGTAGGTAATAGTAGGACGCATGGAGGAAAGCAGATTGGCGTCGAAAAAGTTCGTTCTCCTGTTTTAGATGCCATTTAACTAAGTATCTATGGTTAGCGATTTAGTTTCTAAATGGGTGGTAGTGCAAACATACGGTGGTCAGGAACCGAATCCATCCATTTGTTCATCATAGAGTCCAGCTCAGCAATCAACTCGTGATCAGACCTTGGGGTACCAGTGTAGAAGAGATTACGGGGCCGCTTGACGGAATACTGTTGGATACGCAGGGAATGAGCTTAATCTCGCCACCAGAGAATTGTGACGTACGATGAAACGCATAGCTTGTCCAAGAATCTGCATAAGACGAAGGTAGCAGTTGAAATAAGCGATTGACGAAGGTACTTCCGACGGCTGCTGGAAGCATTTATTCCAGTTTTCGTCATCGCACTCCGCAGGGAGGTCGACGTCTATACTATATGAGCTGTAAGTAGGCAAGAGGTCTGGTTGGCAATGTGATCTCACTCTTCTTCGAATAAACTACAACCTCGTCCAGCAAATGCACTCATGCGTCTTTCTAAGGTGAATAAAACCCTAATACAGACTATCAGTGCCATTTCGCAAAGAAACCTAGTGGGGCATACCAAAAAGCTCGTTTCCATAATTCATCCTCAATACTGGGCTCCGACATGGGCCGTTTTCGATGAGCACCGACTTCAACAGCCAACTTAAGCCCAAGGCCTAGTTCAACCCATACGCCCTGAACTACTGGGCTAGTCCAAGAAAACAAGCCGTGAAGCTAGATACAAAACTCAATTACATATTTTGGACATCGAGAGTGCATTATACTCACAGCGTATGCCTGCAATTCGTACAAAGACGTCTTTTCGTGAGTGTTCACTCGAAGCAGCTTCACTTGTTGATGATACTTCCAGCCCGCTGATAGCCAAGAGTCGGTACCATCAACCAGAACGCGAACATCGTCCGAGTATTTTGCGCCAATCGCACATACAAGGAGAACAGTGGCTCCAAATGCGCGGTCGGTTCGGTGTAGGCCTTGCGTAACTAGCTGTTCAAAGGAAGGTCGATGGAGGAGTGGCATATATGGGTTCATATTGGTGAAGTAGAGGCCAATGAGAGAGTTCATCAGACTAGGAGGAGGATACTCATAAGTAGGCACGCCAGCCCATTGATCATGGATGACTTCTGGGCCAGTCCACTAAGAGAAAGATAAGCTTTTGTTTGGAGTGAATAGCGGATGAAATGTACAGAGGGCACACCCCAATAACCTTCTCTCCTCCATTCTCCTGGATCGGTATCGGGATAATAGGGTTCACCTGTTGCCTTCTCTTTCATGTCCAAGGCTGTTTGGATCAACTGGATGTGACTGTTAATCCAGCTTCAGTCGTAAACCAGAATTGATAGGGAAGAAGTGTCAATTCACACCTAGATTTGCCAAAGAAACGGCCGGCCTGCGGGTTCAACCTCAATCTATCCAACCCTGTGGCAATATCTGCATCTGTGCGCTCGCCATCATTGCGCGGGAGAAGGTCTGGTTCCGGTTCCTCAATTTGATCAAGTTTCTCTAGCTCCTGGTTGAAGTCTATCCCTGGTAGAAGCTGTTTCACAAACAAGTTAACCAAAGAATGTCTGAACAACCTTGACAATGATCCTACCGTGGTCAATAATTTGTCCATCTTCTCCAGCCGCGCCTCGAGGCTTTCGACATATCTACCGCGAGAATTAAGAATTATCAGAGCCCTAAGCACAGAAAGAAAACATGACTAACCCTTTAGCAGCGCCGAGCGACTGCGGAAAAAGTATGTTCACGTTAGACCTGCCGTCATAATAGACAATCCAATCCACGTACCTTCCCAACAGCATTGTGAGTGCATTCTACACCAGATATCTTGCAGTTGGTACAGAAATTGTCTGTTGTTTGCGTGCTATCGCCTGGTGGGCGCGTCAAAACACCGAAGAAACTGATTGATTGATTTGTACACTTACATCGAACTGTTCGGAACAGTCAGTCGAGTCAGTAGGTACTAAGTCGACCTGGCTTGTACAAAAGCATCTAGCAGCAACTTACCTTTCTTTCGCTTGCAATTATCACAAGCACCAGGAGCTCGTCGTGGTTTCTTTGCTTGAGAGCTACCTTCGAGGAAGTCCAAGTCGTCGTCCTGCCTCAAGTTAAAGCTGCGGCCACCGTCAAGTGATGATACGTTTGTTGACATGGACGAAGATGAGGAAGAAGCAGAAAAGTTTCAATTCTGCATAAACTGTAGACTTCAGAAACACGACTTTGAAAGTCTACTTAAGAGAACAGAGACAAGATATATTGATCACTATTAGGCTCTACCCAAACTGCGATCAAACCCGCAGTTTGATGGCCCTCGTGGAATCAAATCGCCGAGCGGTTGCATCATCGGACCGGCGGAGGGTGGATTAAAAGTCAGCTTTGTTTCACCATGTCCGTAGTACAAGGTTGTTGGAGGGTACCCAAAAACTGCTAAAGCGATATATGGCCCCGGTTGATGAACTTTAAATGTGGCAAATACAGCAAGACAGCAGTTTCAAAATGGAATCCATAGTACATTCACATAACGTACACCATAAGGAGTCGCTCAGTTATGAAAAGGGAGAGGGTAAAAATTACGTTTTCCATCTCACAGCTCGTCTCGACTATCGTTGATGCCGAGTAGTTCGACATCGAAGACGAGTGTTGATTGAGCAGGAATGACATTGCCAAAGCCTCTGTCACCTAAAGGCAAAGACATTACCTCCCGGGGTCAACGTAAAATAAGAGGGGACTAACCATAGGCCATGTGAGGAGGAATGGTAAGTTTACGCCTCTCTCCAACACACATGCCGACTAAACCCTCGTCCCAGCCTTTTATCACTTGTCCAGCGCCGACTGTAAAATTGTGTTAGTAAAAATATAAGGGTGATATACGAATGGTAGTACCTCTCAGTTTGAAAGGTTGGTTGCGGTCACGACTGTAGGTGAACAGTCAGTTTCATTCATTCATTGCATTCAATTTAGGCAGAAAGTCAGCATACCTGGAGTCAAACTTGTTGCCATTGCTAAGCAGAGTACCAGTCTAAAAGCCCACCAATTTCAGGATCCTACGTTTGTAAATGAGTGACAGCAACGCACGTAGTGAACTTCTAGGTTGTCGCCACTGGCTGACTTCTTGGTGCAAG
The DNA here is from genome assembly GCA_015657495.1 of Crepidotus variabilis. Lineage (NCBI taxonomy): Eukaryota > Fungi > Basidiomycota > Agaricomycetes > Agaricales > Crepidotaceae > Crepidotus > Crepidotus variabilis. Next base: position 134,725 of record MU157870.1, on the reverse strand, counting down.
ATTCCGGAGTTTTCAGATTCTCAATTACAAGTTCTGAAACAGCAAAAGCAGGCACAGCAAGCAGAGCAACCGAAACCCAGGCTAAAACCTTCATTTTCTTGCGGTAAGTTTGAGCTGGTGGAGAATTTTGTGGGGTGAGGTCGGTTTCGAATAGGGAATGTCGACGTGTTGCTTGTTTCACCACGTAAGTTGATGGCATCATTTATGTGGGCTCACGAGTCACGCGTCACACGTGTGTAAAGTCGGCAGCATCTCGGCGAGGAGTGCTCGAAATCAGAACTGTACAGTTCTCGCAAATTGCCGCAGCCTGCCTTTGTGGATCATCAACGACGTGCAGCGACCACAACCCGTCGTCGCCGTCGTCAGTAATGGTGAGCGAAGCTATGATATTTTGTTTGATAACCTACTCACACGGCTTTTATCCGCGTTTAGCCTTCCCAAAAGTCTTTCATCATCAAGAAAAGGCTCGCCAAAGCCGCCCGACAGAATAGGTTCGAAAGGGATTAGATCGAAGTTTTGGTTGGTTCTGACGGCCTTGCCTTGATCGATAGGCCAATTCCTCAATGGTTCCGGCTAAAGACGGATACTAAGATCCAAGTACGTTTTGTTTCCAATAGATTCCTGAAGATCCGTTCATCACTATCTCACCTTTACAGTACAACGCCAAACGCCGTCATTGGAGAAGGACGAAGCTCAACCTTTAAGCCTTTCGTTTTTCTGCTTATTATCTCTCTGAGCAGGAGGAAACAGCATCTGGAGTGGTGGCAGAGAACTTCGTCATGTACATTCAATTATCCTGAATCACAGCAACACCATGAACAACCCCATTTCTTCATTTTAAGACCCATATACCGACGGCTTCCCCCCCCCCCTCCTAAGTCTGATTTTCCGAATGAATCTGGTTTATAGCATCAGCAGACCGTCCGTTTGGTTCCAGGTTTTTTGGGTTTTCGGAAACTTTGGCACCAGGAAACTCGGAACCCTAGTCGCATCTTTGATGGTTCCATGTAGTTTTCAGAAGGTTTTTGAGGTTTTCACAAATTTCGCATACAATTACTAAAAGAAGGTTTTCGCAACCTGGGTGTCAAAGTCAAAGGTATTTCGAGGTTTTTTGGGTTTAGAAAACCTAAAAAAACCTTTCGGACGGTTTGCTGATGGCCTAAGTCAGCGTTCACGATATTTCGATGATTTCATAACTTTCAGATAATTCTGCTACTGCTCAGGACATGAAATATGTCAAATTACATGAATTGTCCTCCTTTATCACCTTTAATCTTATCTTTCGTATTCTCTGAGAGGAGTGGATTCTGAGCCATTTGGCCGGCCCGATCGGATCAAACAATAAGTGCAGTCCATCCCTGCCACGACGTGTACTTTGGCTTTGACATCGAACATCTTTCCTACGTGTCCGCTCTTCCGTTCTCTCGAGTTCTGCTATTTTTTGGGAACCGCTCGAGCTTTTAAAGCCCAACCAATCGTCTTTAAAACGGACGCAGTCGTCTTGTGAATCTGAGCTGTGACCAAGAGGATCACTCCAAAGCACCATGTCTCTACTAATATCGATATTTTTCCTTGTATTCCTTGCACAACTAGTGGCATGGGTTGGAAAGACGGTGCTTGTTGACATTGTAAGTTGAAGTCGTATTCTTTCTCGATTTTGAGCTACCTTCCAAGCACGTCGTACTTGCACGAGGCGCTGCGCTGGCAGCATGTGTAGACGTGACGGAGTGATTCTTGTCCAACGCTAATGCTCCATTTCATCTAGGCCTATGGATTATACCTACGCATAACCCGATCACCACTAGCCGCACGGCAGCGAGCCCTTAAAACCCACATTCTGACCACCAAGGCAGAACTAATGAAAACGAGTGCCCAGGATCAATTCGCAAAGTGGGCGAAACTCAGGAGGAGTGTCGACAAAGGGTTAGCGGATTTGGAGAAACTAAGTGAATATTCAACATTTCAAATACTATTATTCTGGTGGCTCAACTTCATCCTTTCGCTTTAGACGCCGAAGTGGCATCGGCCAAATCTGGCTTCAGCATGAAATTCAATACCGTCCTGTGGATCATGACCACGGGCTCACAATTTGTAGTTGGATGGTGGTTCAGAAAACAGCCTGTCTTCTTCCTCCCAGAAGGCTGGTTCGGTCCTCTTGGTTGGTGGCTTGCTCTGCCATTCGCCCCTGCTGGTACGCGTCATATGCAAATCCCCTATTTCTTCTGCTAATCTGCTACTCTAGGTTCTGTCAGTGTTGGTGTCTGGCAGATGGCTTGCAAGCGTGTAATTGTCGTTTGCGAACGTGTGGTCAAAGAGCTTCTTGGTGAGCCATCACTTCGACAACTCCGTATCATTTCTCTAACAGCTATTGTTATCATAGCGCCCACATCTCAGGAAGGCGAGCCCGAGAAAGTGGCAATGCCCGGTCTTGCACCCACACCCAACAACACACCGAGGAAGGAAGCGACCAAAGAAAAGAAAGAGAATTGATTCTGCTTTCTACCGTTTCGTTATGTGACATTCTAGATCGCTTAGGTCGTTTAAACCGACGATTGACTTTTAAATTAAGCAGCCGCACCCAAAATGCATAATATCAGGACTCTGTTGATGCTGTTGTACGCGTTTGGGGAGGGCTTAGATGGCCAAGTTTATAGAGGTTGGGACCAAAAATTCATGATCACTCTCCTCAAATTATCCTCTGCATTCTGTGAATGAGGGTCCAAGTGCCTGCACGTATATGGCATTCACATCGAACGAAGCCTCCTGTAACGCAAAATGGAGCCAAGTGACAACTCCCATATTCCCGTAAACCAAGTCGTCAACCACACGATAAACAACAACAAAAAAAATTCACTCATCTCCGCTGAAGCTGCGCGGCAGGGTTTAGACATTCATCGTATCCCTATGGGACTTGCAATGGTACAGGCACTCGCGATTATTCAATTCCATTTAATCCCCAGTTGGACCACAATGTGTTAAAGGCAGCGTTTGGCGTCGAATACGATGAAACGAAGGCTGGTGGAGGAGAGCAGTGGCGGCAAGGGTTTTGGAAGAGATATGGCAAGGTGGGATAAAATGATGGCCGGCCTCTTGGGAGCGAGTCCGAGAGATTGTGGCTTCAATCATTGTAAATCACTCATAATCGATCTTCGGAATGGTGCAGGTTAAACCAACTTCAGATGACCCCACAGTCAGATATTACCCGATCCCCTCAAATTTCCCCCCCCCCTTCAGTTCAAGTTCAAACCGCTATTAGGCTCTACTTTGATCCCTGCACAATTGGTGGAATTATCTGTTTAGACTTTGCACATCTCATTCCGCCTCCTAGGCAATCCGGTGCAGGCGACGTAGTTTCCTCTTGGATCAACTCTGAGTCTGACATTTCTGAACTGGATTCCTTGGTGTCAATCCCGCATATTCTCACCCACCGCATTTTCTTCAAAAATGGCGCTGAAATCGTTTCCACCCCGCAGATTGTCGATCGCCAGGTATTCGGTAGAAGGTCGGCTACGCTGAACGACTTTCTGAAACAGGGAGAGGGGAAGATTTTTACCATGTTTTCGAAGGATCTACCTGTGTTCTGAGGGTAGATGGATCAGACATAGAAGAGTTCGAGTTTTTGATTCCGAGGAAGAAACGCGGGAAATTGCCCTGTGGCCCAAAGAATTTGAAGAATATTTCCAGGGAGCACACGGAAAACAAGGATGGCGATGCGTTGAGGGGATTGTATCTGGGCTGAGTTTGCCATATAATGATATGGGATTTCTTCAACATCTTCTTTATGTTACCTAACTCGTGGCATGTATTGGAAAGACGGTACTTGTAGACGTCGTAAGTCATTCTGTTAATTCTCTCAACTTCGAGCTACCTTCGACGTGCTCGCTGGCAGTTTGCATGCCGAAGTAGAGTGAAAGGAGAAAGTGTAAGCCTTACGACAGTTTGTTCCTCCTGCAGCCAGGTAAGCAGCACCGGATCTTTACGGCAGGTAGGTGAAATAGCGCAAGAGTAATTCATAGGACAATTGTGACACCTATATTAATACTGTACATAGAGAGCTGCGGTAACGTGTTCTGTAGATGGGCCAATGCCCGTAATTGTTCTAACTTTGTCAGAAGTTGTTTTGATTCTTTGTAAATAACGAACTCATTGTATTAATATTGCAGAGATATATGTTTTTCCAATACCACAGGAACAGAATTCTCAACTTGAAAGCATGAGCCTCCCGAATTGCGAGCAAGGGAGGCTTCCATCAGTGAAGGATATCGGACATCCGTCTTGGCTTCCCTTTCTTGATCGCCGTACATCTTGATGATTCCGCGATGCTCAATCGAGATCTTTCATTCACCGAGTCCTGTAAAGATAGTGCGCTTGTCGAGCTGAGAATGCAGCCAATTTTGTTTCTCCGATACAGTATAGATATCCGGGTAGCCGACGGGAACCACTGGGTATTGCTTGTGCTTGAACATAGTTCGCTAAAGTGCTACTACAGATAAGGCGGAACTTGCAGTGACGGCAACATTCATTCTAGTTCAAATATTTGTGATAATGACCCCAGGTTCGACGAGCGTAATTTTGGACGTTGCAGAGATAGTTCCGTCTCCTGAACGCAACGGGAGATACGGAACAATCACATGTGATCTAATCTCATCTGATATTCCGTTTCCGCCAGTGACGTCTCTCCCGCGGGCGGATGAACGGAGAGCCGAGTCGCGCCCTTCAAATAGCCCGCCATGCAAGACAATCCTCATCTCATCGTCCTCGTCCTCTTCTTCCCAGTTCATCCTTACATCCAACATGACTCCTCTCAAGGTTCACTCCAAGGTCGCCGCAGAGGCTCAGAAGGAGCTCTTTACCCTTGAAGCTGTAAAATTCTTGACAGCTCTTCATAAAACATTCGAGTCGACACGCCAAACTTTGCTAGTTGCTCGCGAAGATGCGCAAAGAAAACTTGACTCTGGTGTTCAATTGGATTTCCCCTCAGAGACGGTTCATATCCGAGATGAACCAACGTGGCATTGCGCACCTCCCGCCCCCGGTCTAGAGGATAGACGCGTCGAGATTACCGGCCCGACCGACAGAAAGATGGTCGTGAACGCGCTCAACAGCGGCGCGAAGACGTTCATGGCAGATTTCGAAGGTAAGGCAGGATTATTCTGAGTTAGTTGTTGTGTGCTAAGAACCTTTTGCAGATTCGAGTGCACCTACCTTCGCAAATCTACTCAACGGCCAGATCAACCTTCGTGACGCGATCAGACGCCAAATCGACTTTGAAACAGGAGGCAAGCAGTACAAGCTTTCTAAAGATCCTGCCGTTCTCATTGTTCGGTATGTCTGTCGATCACATTTCTGGGAACTTTTGTTAATCTGTAATATAGCCCCCGAGGATGGCACCTGGACGAACCCCGCGTTACAGTCGACAATCAACCTATGTCAGGAAGTCTTTTTGATTTCGGCCTATATTTCTTCCACAATGCACATGAGCTAGTGAAGAGGGGCTCCGGACCTCACTTTTACCTTCCCAAGATGGAACACTACCTTGAAGCTCGTCTATGGAACGACGTCTTCGTCTTTTCTCAGTCCTACATCGGCATGGCACACAACACCATCCGTGCCACTGTCCTCATCGAGACACTACCTGCTGCCTTCCACATGGAAGAAATTCTCTTCGAGCTGAGGAACCACTCTGCTGGCTTGAACTGTGGCAGGTAAATCAAAATTTCGCCAAACAATGATGTCTGTGGGGTAACTGACATGCTTTGCTATTTTAGATGGGATTATATTTTCAGCTTCATCAAGAAGCGACGTGCAGATCGGTCTGCAGTCCTGCCAGACCGCAAGGATGTCACGATGACCGTGCCTTTCATGGACGCTTATGTTCGACTGCTAATTAAGACGTGCCACAAGTAAGTTATATGCGTCCCTCTATGAACGGTGTCACTAAATCTTATATTTAGACGCAAAGTAGCTGCAATGGGTGGAATGTCGGCTCAGATTCCAATCAAAGATGACCCTCAGGCTAATGAGGTTGCGATGAAGAAGGTCCGCGAAGATAAGCTACGCGAGGTCACGGCTGGACATGACGGTACCTGGATCGCCCATCCGCTCATTAACAAAATCGCCCGAGAGATCTTCGACGCTCACATGTTGGGCCCCAACCAGGTTTGTCATCTGATGTTTCTGTGTAGTCCACGACTCACAAAGTCTTTGTAGTATTACAACCTTCGAGCAGAGGTTAAAGTTGCAGCCAATGATCTCCTCAACACTTCCATCAAGGGAACAGTCACTCTCGAAGGTGTACGATCGAACGTTGAGACTTGCCTTGCCTACACCGCTGCTTGGGTAGGCGGAAACGGCTGCATCCCATTGAACTACCTCATGGAAGATGCTGCCACTGCCGAAATCACGCGTGTTCAACTCTGGCAATGGGTGCATTACTCAACAAGAACCTCCGACGATGGCCGACCTATCACTGCCGAACTCGTCGACAAAGTTATTGGCGAGGTGAAGGGTGAGCTCGGAAAGGTGGTCAAGGGGTTGAAGAAGGAAGATGTTGACATTGCTGTGGAGTATTTGAAGGGACAGATCAGGCAAACATGGCCGAGTGAGTTTTTGACAAGCGATTTGATGGGCTGGTTGGCTGTGAAAGATGGTGTTGAGCCTGGTCTTCAAGTTCATCGCGCAGTTCTTTAAAGTTATTAGCGTTTCTTTCCTTCAAGCATTGTACATTATGAATCCTACATTGATGATTTTTTGGCTTGAAAGTCGTGGCTTCGTAATGTGCACATCTCTATTTTGTCTTCCTGTGTTTAAAACATCGAGTTACTCGTTTGCAAGCAGTCTGGCGTTATTGTGCAGGCGCCGCCTGACTTGGCCCTCTGAGATCAGGCTCATTTGGTATATCTTTTAGTCTATTCAAAAAACGAGCCATGGTTCCAGCTCAATATCCACTCGACTAAAGTATCTAACTCAGCATAGTGCATTTCTCCCAGTGCTTTGTGAGATTTTCAACTCAGCTCGGTCAGCCACCCATCGGTTTTTTGAGGTTCTTCAGGGTTAGGAACCCTGAAAACCTTTTGGACGGTTTGCTGATGCTTCAATATCGTCTCCTGCTTGAAACGCTATCTCTATCTGTTTGCTCGGTCAAAAGGCGCAGCAGCAGTGTTTCCGATTATTACTCATCAGAGCCTCGGATAACTTTCCTAGTTTCCACCACGAAAGCTGGTATTAGAGTCGCCATTCGATCGTGACAGATACCTGGCGATCAGGCAGAACTCGATAAGTCATTAACTTAGTGCCTCCGAAAAAAAAATCCGGAGCTGTTCTGTGCAACTGCTCAGAAGAAGATGAAGGATCTGTGAGCGAATCGAAGCTATTAGGCTGTGCATCTGGGCTCGATACGGGTGTTTGTTGCATCTGGGATCAAAATTATCGCCTTGGCGCTCGGCACTTAGTAGTGGAGCTTCAAATACGTGATCTCGATTTTGAACTTAAGTTATCACAAGGGGACGACTCCGTCGCCATATGACCTACAGAAAGGTTCCGGTAGTGTCAATGTTCAAGTAGCGACGGCATTGATCATATCTTTCACCACAATGACCTTTTACCTTTCTATTCGCGCACAAGTTGACGACTCCTCCGTGGCTGACATAGAATCTCTCATCGAGATGGACAATGTATCATTGACCTTGGAACGTTGGGTAGTTGTTAATAATTCCTTTTCTTAAAGGCCCTCAGGAACCGCTCTTTTTGGGCTTGTTTTCGGCAACTCATGCGCCAGGCCACCTAATGTCACTCTACCGTTGAACGATGTGATTCCTAACCCCATGCTATCAATGATTGAACATGAGTTCCATCGGACGATGATGAAGCAAC
>MU157870.1:73748-125253 GCA_015657495.1 Crepidotus variabilis | reverse complement strand
TTACAGAGCATTCATCATTGGATTTGAAGGCGGAGATGGCGAGGTTGGGGCTATTGAACAAGGAATCAAAGGAGAAATTGTAGTGTAAAGGTTGAGTAGTCCAATGACGCGACCATTCAAATTGTTGGTTTTGAGGGCAGAGATGCGGCAAGGTTGAGAGTGCACAAGGAGCAAAGAAAGGGAACGTGAGTGCTCCAATGATAGGGCGTGTGAAAAATTCACAGTTTCAATTTCTGTCGTTTCTTGACCGGTAGAGAGGCACGTGAAGTTTATTAATTCCGACTGTGGGATAACCTACTTTCTGTAGGTAATGAATCAAGTCTTTGTCAAAGAAATTGATTTGTTCTCCCTCTTTGGTCATGAGTTTGCGCGTTGAAGATTCCCGGGAAATCAATAGCCACTCTATGAGCTCGGAATGGTATAAAAGGTGATTCTCTTTGTCATTAGTCTTTCAGCAAAAATTTGAAGGACCCATCCAGAATGGAATCTAACCCGATAAAAAGGTGCTTGTAGCCGGAGTAAGTGACAAGCCTTTTAGAGGATTTACCTTGACGGCTCTGCTCATAGGCTAGCGGGAACCTTGGGCCAGCCATCCTTGACGAACTTATTGCAGCGAAAGTGTTCAAGGTCTTTGTCTTGACTCGTATGAGTTCAAGCTCGACTTTTCGGTGGGTCACTCTCATGTGGGTTTTGGCTTGTCTAAACCTTTCAGTAAGTCATCTGTAACGGTTCTAAAGACAGACTACTCCTTGGAGTCGCTTGAAGACCATCTCTCTACTTCCAAACCGGGCGCTGTCATCTCGACCCTCAATTTGTTTGAAGCATCAAGCGCCGAAATACAATCTCGCTTGATCGATTCCGCAAAAGCAAGTGGTGTACGGCGCTTCATACCATCTGAATTTGGTTCAAACTCGACAAACAAAGAGTTCCTCAAAGTGTTACCTCTTTATGGGAGGAAGACTCGGGCGATCAAGCATCTGAGGGCGTTACAAAACGATGTATTCTCATGGACGGCACCGATTACTGGGCCTTTCTTCGATTGGGTGAGTTTGGTGTCTTCGGAGGTAGCGGGGTGCTGACGTTCTCGGTTTGTTCAGGGTGTAAAGACCAACTACATCTCAATCAATCGATATCACGACTCTTCGCCCAAGCGCACGTATCAATGATTCTGTCTCGTTCGTCATATGTTTGATTGGGTTGAATGCTTCCCCAAGCGAGAAGATCTTGGCTGTCCATAGAACCTCCCCACATTTTGGCCGCACCGCTCCCATCGAAATACAAACTTTCAAAGGGTGGGTTACAGCAAGGGTCAGATGCCAGCATCCCTTACCTCCTCCAGTCATGTCCCTGCAGAAAAGGTAGGAATGTTCAGGATCGATTGCGGTCCAGTCTGATGTCGTAGGTACTTGACGAGAAGAAGTTCCATGGTAGAGTAGTGTTCCCACAGGAAGTATGCCTGGAACAATATTGTGGCCTATAAAGATGTGTATGAGAATGCAAGTTTGAAAGATCAATTTCACCCTACCGTTTCGCAAGCGTGTATTAGGCCAGAGCTTTAAAAGAGAATTGACTGTGTCGAAGATCCATTGACTAGTCGAGTTAACATCAGGCCCCAGTGCAAGATCCCAATTGTCCTGGGAGGTCTTTCCGGCAATCCAGTCTGATGATATGGAACGAAGTGGTGCTTGCGAGTCGCCAGGCGCAGAGACGATCAAAGGCAAAGCAAAACAGGCTGAAAAGATTGTCGAGGTGAAGTTAGTCTTCCAACACATATCGCTAGTAGAATGGGCAGAGAAAATTCATGACCACAATATAAAGTCTCTACTAGCCTCTACTTTCAGCGACTACTGCGCAGCTTTGTAACAAAATTCGGGACGAAGGAATCTTTTCGGGAAAGCACCCTATCCGATAGCTTCGGCCCCAGCAGACAAGCCACTGGATCGATATATATATCTTGTATTTATTTTTCAGAATTCATCATGCCCTAAAGCTGTAAAAGATTTGTGTAGTTCGGTTGGGTCTGGTTGGGGTCGAATGGGCAAGGCAGTAGAGGACCGTGGGTACATATCTAAGCCCCAAGTGCCTTGTACGAGTCGGAGCCGCATCTAAGTTGCCCACTGAGTTATACGACAATCATCTCAGAACTACGTCCAAATAAAGATTTTGATACCTTGAACTCATTGGCGCTGTCATATAGGACATCCGCTGAGCCAAACATTTCTGCTCTCAATGCCTCCCACGCCCTAAGTTGTACCACCTCAGCATTCAAAGCCATCCTGAAGGCCGCGCCTGAGTTTGCAAGAAATGTGCGCAGTATCAAGATTTTTGACACTCCTCGTCTACTATCAGCATTCAAATGATGTCCAATGTGTGGTGCATAGTTTCGATAACCCGGAGAGATATTGGTGTCGAGCGACATAATTCTGCCGTCCCGTTTGCAATCACTACAGAGACCGGAAATATTAAAGCTTACCTTCGATGATTGCTTCAGTGACATATCATTGAGCGGACCACCGCTGACTCGCTATCTCATTCCAGTTTTTCTTTTTCTTTCTAATTTATGCGTACCATAGCTGACTGAGAACAAATGAAGGAAGGAATGTTCGGTATCCTACCCTTTAAGTAGACTCACACTCTACCAATCAAAACCCGTAAGGTTCCAGACGTCTAATACATCGTGGAGAAGGGCGATATCCATCTTCGCCCGGGCTAGGAGCAGGTAACTGGTCTGCACATGTCAGAAAGAAATAGAAAACGGTGTCAGAGGAGGCGGTAAGGTAACAAGTTGAATGGATCATTCGGTTACCTGGATCAGGCGAGGGCTCGGGTTTTGGCCAACGTTTTATGAAAGGCCAAGTTGGTAAATAGCACATTTCCTGACAATAGTTAGAAAGAGAGCTTATTTCGGGAACCAAATCTACTGACCTCGTAGCTGCAAGCCGGTTGGCAAGTCGCCCAGTAGCTCCAATCCAACCAGTTCATTAAACCATGGGTTCGGTGTTTCCATCTTTTCACAAGGTTCTTGAGTTGATCACTTGAAGGGTCGTCTGAGCCAGTGACATTGTTTTGCGGATTTTCTATGAGCCCTGTCACAACGCCTTCAGCCCACATGCCCACCAGCACTCGGCAGATCTCCCTAAGAGTATCTTGAGTTGCACGAAGAAGAAGCTTTTCTGAATGAGTAAATGTAGAAGAAATTGAGGGGTTTGCAAGATAACGTGTATGAGCCGTTGCGCATTCTTTGAAAATAGGCGCCGCCCATTGGGCATCCGACGGCGTTGCAAGCTCCAAAAGTCGAGAGGAACGGCGAGGAGGATATATAGAATTCAACGTGTAGGGTGCTAGCATTTCACCGAGGTGTCTGTGAGCTTGCTTTAACACATCCTTTAGGGTTCGATCCGACGTAGCTGCCAAACTGAAGAGAATGTATTCCAGCATCTCCAGCCTTTCGTTGTATCTTTGTTCGACAACTGTCAGGAGGGTCGGCCAATCAATACCACTGGTCGAAGCGCCCCACAGCCCCGGGAGGGTATTGTCGAGGATCTTGATGAACGCTGCCGTCTCAGATGGTGTGATCATCTCCAATCGATGATCCCATCGTTCTTGGCTCTGTCGATGATGTTGGAGGCTTGGAAACAGGGAAACGTCATAAAAGGAGATGATTCGAGTGTAATCGAGCTTGATTCGATTCTCGGATGGAAAACGATCGTGCCATTTGCCAGCTTCAAGAACGCGAAAAGCGGCCGAATCTGGTGGATCACGTCGATATGGTAGGGTACCAGCATTGACTGGAGAGAGGTTGAGGAAAGAGATTATCTCGAGTTTGACAGCAAAGTCGCATACAATGACTTCACTAAAAACTCAAAAATTTGAGCAACTGGATCTCAACAACAGCAATGAGACTCACAAGTCCATCTCCATTCTAGTAGGCCAGGCGAACTGTGAGTGACAATTAAACAACAAATTATTTCGGCATATCACCTCACAAAACCATTGATATCACGACTCTTCCCCCAGGCACACATATCAATGGTCCTATTTTGTTCGTCGAATGTTCGGTTGGGTTGAATACTTCCCCATGCGAAGAGATCTTGGCTATCCATGGAGCCTCCCCACATCTTGGCAGCACCGCTACCATCAAAGTAGAGAACTTTTAATGGGTGGGTTACGGCAAAGGTCAATTGCCAGCACCCTGTGCCATTTCTAATTAAATCGTTGCAGAAAATGAAGGAATGTTCTGGATCGACTGCTGTCCAATTTGGTCCTTCAGGGACTTGATGAGAGGACGTTCCATGATATAGTAGTGTTCCGACAGGAAGGACGCCTGGAACAATATTGTGGCCTGTAAAGATATGTAAGGATGCAATTCCAGAAGATCAGTATTGGCGCTAGCATACCGTTCCGCAAGCGTGTGTTGGGCCAGAGCTTCAAGAAAGAATTTACAGTATCAAAGATCTATTGTCCTGTAGAGTTGACCGCAGGCTCAAGCGCAAGATCCCAGTTGTCTGTTCCGGAAAGCCAGCTTGGTGAGATGGAACGAAATGGTGCCTGTGAGTCACTGGCTAAAGCAGAGACGATCAAAGGCAACGCAACGCAAACTAAGAGAATTCTCGAGGCAAAGCTAGCCTTCCAAAACATATGGCTAGTTGTGGAGAGAGCAGAGCTGAAAGGCCATGGCTACAAAATCAAGTCTCCGGCTTTTCACTTTCGGCGTTTACTGCGTAGCTTTGTAATAACTTTGACTACGAAGGAATCATCGGGGAAAAGCAGCCCCCATCCCAATAGCTTCGGCTCTAGCAGATAAGTTGCTTAAGATAAATCCTCAAATAAACTTTTAGAATCTATCCTGCCAATGTGAAGTTGTGAAGGATTTATGAAATTGAACTTGAAGGTTTGAGTGCATGAACCGTGGGTACTAATCCATAGATTTCAGGCATACTGTACACAGTGCAGCTCCGAGACTACCACGGCAAGTCTCGTCACCATCAAACATGCCTTCCCTGATACCACATCTTCCCATTGAATTATAGGGTAAAATACTCTCAGATTTGCAAGTTGATGAAAAATTTCGATACCCTGAAGTCGTTGGCGCGCTCTGCCACAAATTGCTTTTCTCGAACATCATCATTTGTTCGTCATATCAATGCCACCCACGTCCCAAATTCGCCGGTACCGCCTCAGCATTCAAAGCCGTCCTGGACGCTGCTCCTCAGCTTGGAAGATATGTGCGCAGTATGGAGATCTTTGACATTCCTATATGTCACTACCGCGGGCGTTAAGGTTTGTATGCCCGGTGCATAGTTCTGACTTGAAGCGAGAGATATATTGGTTACCAGACGACACAATCTTGCAATTCTGTTTCTCATTATTGCAAAGACTTGAGGTATCAAAGCTTGCCTTCGATGATCGGTTCAGTGGCATTTTGTTGAACGGGATGCCGCAAAATATGGCCCAAGCCATCCGACGCCTACTTCCTTGGGTGAACAACGTTGAAGTCGACGCAGAAGGTTCTCCGCCTGGTTACGTCTTACCAAGTACATTCCCCTCACCTGTCACGTACGATTCAATCTTTTATCTCGAACCTTCGAGCGCTACACCCTCTTTTCAACCGAAGCCTTACTTTGAATCGCTGGAAATCCAAGACTCGGATTCTCTACACGACTTGGAGCATATGCTTCTAAAAGAAGGCAATCTCAACCACGGTGTGTCGCTCCGGTATGCAAAGCGTATCTTCGCCTGCCCATCAAGCGGCAATCTCCAAGAAACCCATGCTTCTTTGCGTAAAATCCTTGCAGAATGTGCTGATTTCCTTGAAGAATTCATTTATTCACCTCCTATTGATTGTAAGTTTGATTTACCCAGTCTGAAATTCTACTTTCGTTAATAGAGTGAATTATCCCAGCTTCACCAGTGAACGCGGCGGCTCTCTTTGAGTATTTCGCAGATCCCCTCGATTTGAGCCAGTTCAAAAATTGAAACGTTTCAACGTAGAACTGGAATACTCAAACGAAGGGGATGTCGGACTGTTTGATAGAATACAATGGTTCATAAACCTTCTGCAACGCGGCTCAACTCACCAAGCGCTAGAAGAAATCATTGTCAATATCGACATAGATTACGAGCCTGAGTTGGACGATATTGTTTCGCCATGGGACGTAATTGAAAACATCCTCTTCAGCGGCCGTTTCCCAAAACTTCGAGTATTACGAATCTTGGTTAACTCTTTCGAGGATTTCCCTGCCCTGCAAGAGCTGAACTCTTCAGGGTTCGCTTGGCGCATGAGATCAAGGAAAGATTTCACTTTGGATATTTGTGGTGCCAATCATAGTAGTTAATAATCGTCACTCTTACTCCAAGAAAAATATCTGATAGGTTTTGCCAGATTCAACGCCATTCTCAATCTCAGGATTCCTTTCGACTGCTTTCTGGCTCAGAACGTCGGAACACTAGCAGGCCTCTCCACTCATCTTCTCTTGAGCAGTAGTACTTCCGTGGCCTAAAGCCTGTGTTAGATGGGTTGGTACTTGCCAGTTTGGCTCTCCTAATCTCGCTTAAGCAGCCCGTTCAATCCCATGAAGAGTAAAAATATAATTCAGTAAATTATAGATGGGCCTAATTTAACAACCTGAAAACATGGAACGAATGGAGATGTATGCTAGATGCTGACCATATTTAAATTTTCGCTAATTGGAATCATTGAAAGGTTCTACTCGTCTGATACATTTTGGAAAGGGACGATATTCCTCTGGGGAAATCACGCCCGACAATCCCATGAACCAAGGCCAAGTAGACATGTAACACATCTCCTGTCAAGATATTAGCACGTAACCGGGCTTGAATGTGATCCAACCAACCTCAATACTGCACGCCGGCTGGCAAGCAGCCCATGAGCTCCAGTCTAGCCAATTCATCAAGCCTTGGGTGCGAGATCTCCAGGAGTCTGCCAGAGTGAGCAGCCCAGCACCTATTAGTTCGTCTTCGTCAGACAGTACCACTGAGTTCTTTGCAAGTCCCCTTTCTGCGCCTTCAGCCCACATCCCAATAAGAACCCGACAAATCTCTGTGAGAGTTTCCCGAATCGCTCCAAGGAGAAGCTTCTCGGAATGAGACAGCCCCAAAAACGTAGACGGCTTCTCCAAGTACCGTATGTGATTCGTGGCGCACTCTGCGAAGGCCGGCGATGCCCATTGGAGATCTGGCGTTGTCGTCGCTGAGTCCACATAGGGTGTTGAAGAACGAGTTGAGTGCATAGACTCGAGAAGGTAAGGATTGATCATATCTCTGATGTGCCTCTGCGCCTGCTTCAACACATCCTCTAGCGTTCGATCGGATTTTGTAGCCAGGTTGAATAGAATATATCGCAGCACCGAGAGCCTTTCACTGTATCTCTGCTCGACGGTCATCAGCAGTGTGGGCCAATCAACACCGCTTCGAGAGACGCCCCACTCCTCTCCTTGTAGGCTCTCGTTTAGGGTTTCACGAAGTGTGGATAGTTCTTCTGCTGTAATATCTCCCAGTCGATGAGCCCAGCGACCTTGTCCCTGTCGATGAAGGTTGAGGCTTGGGAATAAAGAAGTATCGTAGAAAGAGATGAAACGAGAGTAGTCGAGTTTGATGCGCCTTTCGCTGGGGTATTGGTCGTGCCACGTTCCAGCCTCGAGAACACGAGTTGTGTCAGAGACGGTACTATTTGGAGACCACACCGATTCCGGTGGTTGAACTCTCAGCATTGAGACTACTTCGAGGTTGGTTTTGAAGTCGCAAAGCATCACTTCGCTAAAAGAAAAATTGAGCAAAAGACGATTCGAAAAGAGTTCATACTCACAAATCCATCTCCATCCTGAAAGAAGAAAAATATTAGAAGTCATACAGAATTATTTCGAAGTATTGTTGACTACCTCACGAATCCTTGGACGCCAAAATCTTTCGCCCAGTCACATAAACCAGCTATCCGAGCCCAATCATCATAAGTTCGATCAGGATGAATATTTCCCCAAGCCAGAATGTCTTGAGTGTCCATAGAGCCTCCCAACATCTTCGCAGCGCCGCTTCCGTCAAAATAGATGACCTTCAACGGATTGGTTACAGCTAGTGTTAGGTGCCAACACTCTTTCGTCCCGTTGGTCTCGGGTTCGCCATGACTGACACTAAAAAACAAGCGAGAATGTTCGGGGTCAACGGAAACCCAATCCGGCTCGGTGGGTAATCTTGGGGTGCCTCTGCCATGATAGAGTACTGTGCCAGTAGGGATGACGCCTGGAACAATGCTGTGGCCTAAAACGCGTGGTTGTAAGAATACAAGTATAAGAACATGACGAAACATAGTTACCGTTACGAAAACGTGCGTTTGGCCGAAGCTTTAGAAAAGAGTTTACGTTGTCAAATATCCATCGCCCCGTCGAGTTCACCAATGGCTCTCGAGAAAAATCCCAAGTCGTTGTGCGTTGTGAGTTGAACGATGTCTGCTCGCTGATAGCCACGGCGCGAACATAGAATAGAAAGCTCAGAAAATTCAGCAAGAGATACATGTCGTGAAGAACAAGAATGGCGTCGATGGGTTCGTGGACGTCGGAACCGAACAGTAAAGGCTGAACGCCAGCAGGCTGATCATGAGGCAAAGCTGAGGCGGTAAATTCATGGATTCCCAGGGCGGATAGAGCTCTCACTCAAAGTAGGACGATTAATTCTTTGGCAGGACATGCTGAATTTGAGTATCCAAATCTGCAAATAAAGACCCGAATTCTGCTACCTAGACGACAAGTGATAAGGAGCCACATCACTGAGGTCCTCAGGACCAGGCTCGCTGCATAGCTGGCAAGCTTGGCTCCTGGGAATCCATCATTCCCGCCTTCGTCCCCGCCTGAGCGACCGAACAAAACTTACTACATACCAACTCGTGTGAACCATGTTCGAGCTCGGTTAAACCATGGTTTGTTGTTAACATGAACATGCATCTCCTTCAGGGTGTGCTTAGCGTCTTGATCCCTCTGCTTGTAACCCCAATATTCGTCCAAGCTAAGCCAAGTGCCCAGATACAGTTCACTTACGCACCAAGTTCACAACTTTTGGCAACAAGCTACAATGATTGGGACCTGTTGCGCGCACCTTCTGCGAACTCGACAGGTCAATGGATCTTTGATAACGCAAATTCTTTCCTGAAACTCTGGCCCAATACACGTCTTCGGAATGGTAAGTTCAGTACTCAGTTCATAATTGTGTACTCGTACAGAATATTTTTTTTTTTTTCATTTCAGGCCACAGCCTTGTGCCAGGCGTCATTCCAACCGGAACATTGCTCTACCATGGTACCGATGCAAACCAACTCCCAAACGAGCCAGAGTGGGCTTCAGTTGACCCAGAACATTCATATTTGTTCTGTAGTGTGTTCAACGTTAAAGAGTGTTGGCACGTCACATTGGTCGTGACAAGCCCGCTCAAGATTCTCTATCTTGACGGAAACGGAGCAGCAAAGATGTGGGGAGGGTCTATGGATAGCCAGGATATCTTGGTTTGGGGTGGCATTCAGCCTAACCGAACGTTCGACGAATATCCTCGGATAGCTGATATGTGTAAATGGGGGAAAGACTATGGTATCCATGCATTTGTGAGGTAATCAACTTAAGTATTGTTGGGTGTATACTGTGTTGCTGATAAGTTCATTCACTAGGATGGAAATGGACTTGTGGGTGTAGATTTTCTTAAGGTCTTTCTGGTGCCTCATCCTTTTCATATTCTAGCGAAGTTATGCTCTGTGACTTCACCACCAACCTCGAGGTAACCTCATTATTGAGGTTGAAGTCTGCAGAATTGGGCATCTCTCCACATCCTGCTGCCTTTGAACCCGATCGAGTTCTCGAGGCTGGGCATTGGCACGACCGGTATCCCAGCGAACAGCGCATAAAACTTGACTACACTCGTTTTATCTCCTTCTATGACACCTCCTTATTCCCGAGCCTCAACCTTCATCGTAAAGGCCAAGAACGCTGGGATCATCGTCTGAAAGATATAACGCCAGATGAGCTGGACACTCTTCATAAGACGCTCGCCGAGAACCTTCGAGGAGAAGATTGGGGAGTGCCCCGAAGCGGTGTCGACTGGCCTACCTTGTTGATGACCGTCGAACAGAGATACAGCGAGAGGCTGTCTGTGCTGCGATACATATTGTTGGACCTGGCGATAAAACCAGAACGAAAGCTCGAGGACGTACTGAAGCAGGCGCATAGGCACATCAGGGACATGATCAGACCTTACCTACTCGAATTCGTGCACCCAACTCATTCTTCGCGTCGATCTGGCGATCCTCAAATGACCTCAGATCTCCAGTGGGCAGCACCAGCTTTCGAAGAGTGTGCGACAAACCATATACGATATTTAGAGAAGCCATCTGTCTTCTCGAGATTGTCTCACTCGGAGAAGCTTCTCCTTGGGGCAACACGGGAGACTCTTACGGAGATATGTCGAGTTCTAGTTGGGATGTGGGCAGAAGGTACAGAAAGAGAGCTCTCAGGACATCCGGGCAGTCATCTGTCTCGCGAGGACTCGAGCAGCATGACTGGAATTCAATGGCTGAACCTCGCAGACTCGTGGAGATCCCGAACCCAAGGCTTGATGGATTGGCTAGATTGGAGCCATTGGGCTACTTGCCAGCCTGCATGCAGCTTCGAGGTGAGCAGCTGCTTTTATTCCTGCAACTGGTTAAAACTAACACATAGGTAGGAAATGTGCTCCCTGCCGACATGGCCACGTTTTAAGCACTGGCCACAGCCAGTTCCAAATGAGAACAATACTGAACACATCCCACAGCCGGGGCCGGATGATGACTGGTATCATCCTACGCCAAAATGCATCAGACGGATGGAATAAAGTCGAACCATATTTGCGTGGGTACTATGGTTTTGAGTACATCTACTATTAGAATGTCTCCAGTGTACTGCCAAAATCACAAATCGAATGACATTCCAAACAGCGAATGACCTCGCTATGGGAAATAAAAAGAGTGAGGCCAAGGGGCTAGATGTTTCTTTTATCCACCAGAAGAACTCGCACTGGCGACTGCGCCAGGAAATCTTTCTCTCGAGACTGCGCCATGTATTCCACGCCCTCCTTCACAAAGTCACTCACTAGCTTCTCTTCGCAAAGGGGTTGACGAGGCATCCGATATATATAAGTAGAGCCCCAATGCGCCAGAGTGTCTTGCGCAAGACGAGAATCAAGCTTTGCATGACGCGAGTAAGCCTCCAAAAAGCTACTTTGGACCTTTGAAGCTAGCTCAGCAGCGTTTAAATTTCCTCGCATACGTGAGTCCAGAAAAGCGCAAAACTTCCCGAACTCTGAACCTGGTAGCCCTGTCCTCGCGAGTTCCCAATCCAGTAGGTAGATACGAAGGGGTTGTTCGTCATTACTGACAAGAACATTTGTGTAGGTAAGATCGCCCATAAGGAACTTAACAGCAGTGATATTTCAGTACATTTATCAGTGGACGCAATAATTGACTCACGACATCGCGAGTAGAATGTCCAGGGGCCAAGACATGGGCTCGGTACTCGTCCGTCAGCCTCTGAATGGTTTGAATTTTGGATCGCTCTATTTCTAGGCCAGATAAAAGAGGTAAACTGTCTTCGTCTACACCATGAAGAGTAGAGACTATGTGATCGTAAGTCACGTTGGCAAACATCCTTTTAGTATGTGGACATTCATCGAAGGCATCGAGGATTCCATCTGGGTTGTTCCTACTCCACTCGTGCAGTGTGGCAATGAACTCGCCGACTGCCGACCCGATTGTCTCTGCCACACTAGTCGATGAAATACTGCCAGACGAAATAAGATCCTTGAGTGTCATGACATCGAGGCCGCAATCTTCCAGAACGATGAAGTGGTTGTGGGCGTCAAAGTGAAAAATTTGCGGGACTTGAACAATTGAGGTGGAGGGTAGACCTATTCTAACCCGCGTCATAGCTTCCACTTCCAAGGCCTGTTTTGGTTATTCAATATCAAGTTTTCGCGATTCCTAAACCATCTGCCTCTCACCTGGCGATCCAGCTCCCATGATATTTCTTCCCAAGCTCGGAAAAATGGTTGAGCATGTTTCAGCACGACTGTTTCGATGTCTCCGATTGCTGCATTTAGGTGAAGCCTGTACACGTAGTTGGCGCTTCCCCCAGGAAACTGCGTGACAGACCGACATTCAAAGGGAGTGCCAATGAGGAATGATTTAACTGCAGACGCAGATGTCAAAATTGCTGGTGGAAAAGATGGATCGAATTTGGGCATGCCATCGTAGACTGGCAGATAACTTTCTTTGTGCATCATGATGCCAGTGTGCAGAGGGGGTTGCTTCAATCAACGTGAGGAACGTCAGAGAATACCGCCTTGGGCCATGTTGATATAAAACCTCATCCTATTCGGTAGGCCTAGACAGTTCAAATGAAAAAATTCACGAGCCAAGAGCCGAGTAGTAAGAGTCGTGCTACTAAGCATGGAATCCGAGTTGGTCAGGAGAAGTTGCGTCTAAATGACGGCCTGATGACGGCCATACTCAGACTGTACTATTACGACCGATCGTTCACACACGTGACCATTTTCTTGTCAAAAAAATTTGAAAAGAAAAAATCTCATAAATCGAGAAAAATTTGAATCCGAGGTCAAAAAAAAATCGGTCTGACACCTGACTGAACTATTGGTCGTAATAGTACAGTAATATATTCGCTTCCAAGATGACTGAACTTGGACTTCAATGAGCGCTACTAATGACTAGTGACTGGCTATGGCACAGCACGGCATAATTATCGAAAACAATGTCGGCCTTGCACTGTTGCCCACAATGACACGCCACCATCCATACTGCTCCTAATTCCTACCTCGGTCATGGTTCACTGTGATCTATTACCTCGCATTTTGGCAATCAAGTCAACCGTATCATTAATTGCACATATCTGAGTGTAACTTTAGGGCTTGGCACCTGCAAGCTCGTACAACAAGCTCTTATCACCACTACTATCCACCAGAGATCTGAGAATGCCAGTTTCCTTTTTCAAGAGCTCTTTTGGCTCATCAAATTCGACCTAGTTATTTGATGAGTACATTATCATTGAATGAAATTGTGGAGCGCTCACAATTGTTCCGTTATCAAGTACGAGCTGGATATTGCATCAACAGGTAAGTTGCATACATGTCAGCATGAATACTTACAATCTTATCTGAGTCCATGACTGTCTGCAATCGATGGGCGACGGTGATCACAGTGACGTCTTTTGGAAGTCGTTCTCTCAGCGTTTTCTGAATGATGGCGTCGGTGTTGTAGTCTATTAAAAAGTCATGAGAAACTAAAAATCATATCGTGTCCTGTATTTCCCTCTGGTTGACTAACCGATCGCTGATGTGGCTAATAGACAATTAAGCTCCATAATATATGAATGGAATCATGAAACAGGCTAACCTTCATCAAGAATGAGGATTTTGCTACCTCTGATCATGGCACGAGCAAGCGCAAGGATCTGTTTCTGGCCAACTGATAAGTTGCCACCGCCGCCTGCAATGCTCGTGTCAAGCGTCAGCCGAGCATCGCCTGCTTCTTCCTGTAGAGTAGATAGTCCGGCTGAGCGGAGAGCGTCGTTGAGAGTCGCATCGTCCTCTACTTGAAGTGGGTCGAGGTTCTGACGTAAGGTACCACTGAGGAGTTCCGGCTACGAGATATCAGCCGCTATCATTGCTAAAGCCCCAGAAGGATGACTCACGATTTGCGGGATGATAGTTATGTTAGATCTTAGGGCATCAAGATTTAGGGTACTTGTAGGAACGCCGTCGTAGAGAACAGTTCCTTCAGTGATGATCCCTCTCAGCAATGCCAGTGTCAAGGAGCTCTGCGAGGATCACGTTAGACAGGACAATCTTTTCCGTGAACACAAATAATACCTTGCCGCTTCCGGTTCTCCCAACTAATTTTTTATGAGAGCAAATTTTTAACATAGGATCTTGAAACTCACCAATTCCAACACGCTCCCCAGACTTTAAATGGAAAGAAAGTTTATGAAGTACTATTGGTCCGGACTAGCGAAAATGGGTGAATGAACAAAATGAGATGAGATACATTTGTGTTTAGTACTTTGGAGTAACGAGCCGAGAGATTTTCAACACGAAGATCACCAGAGGCAGGCCAGTATGCAGGTGGCTTGCCTGCTTCCGTCGGTTTGGGCTCATGATCGATGTCAAGATAGTCTTGGATGCGCTCCAGACTGTAGGATATTGGATCAGGAAATGTCAAGA
This sequence comes from Crepidotus variabilis, assembly GCA_015657495.1. Taxonomy (NCBI): domain Eukaryota; kingdom Fungi; phylum Basidiomycota; class Agaricomycetes; order Agaricales; family Crepidotaceae; genus Crepidotus; species Crepidotus variabilis. The sequence goes on along the minus strand of MU157870.1, from coordinate 110,991 downwards.
TGAGATTGTATCACATCATACCTGTTAGCTTGTACTTCAAACTCATTATATACCCGCACAAGCCACAAGATTGACATCGTGAACTCAACGGACATATTCAAGGTAAAGCCCACAGTTGAAGAGGTTGAACGAGGGCCGTATACAAGGTAACTAGCGAGTGCAGCCGAGAAGAGCGCCCCGAACGTATCAATACGCACGCATATCCATCGATTGAGAGTAAGAGATGTTCGACTCAGGCGAGTATAATGGTTAAGCTTGTCAAACGCTTGTCCCGTGAAAGATTTCTCGGCCCTATATGCACGAATGGATACTATGATCACTAAGTAGTAAGCGCATATCGGGATAGCATACCAAAGAATTTCTTACCTAAACCTTGCACCGCAGCGTTGAAATGTGACAGCACTGGTGCTTTGGCATTGCTGAAACAAGTGTCAGTCTGAATTTCACAATGGGAAACGACAAAACACACCTCGACTGCCGCTTTACGGATAATTGTGCCTTTTGGTAAACATTACCGACAAAGAGCCCAAGAAGCGAGAATACGATCCCTGGTACTATGAATATAGGTGTGAACAGGAGAATTGCGGCAAGCTTCGTGACCATGATGTTCAAACCGTCCTGGACCATAAGCATGTACTGAGGGATGACGGTATCAACAGCCCGAACGTCTTGAGTGCATCGTGTGATGATTCGTCCTGTCGGCGTTTCATCCAACCACCTAGAAAGTGTCAGGAACTTCGTAGCAGTAGAAATACCAACGGTACAAACCTAAGAGTACTTCGTAGGATGGAATCGATCAATAATCTGTTGATTCTTCTCGCTGCACGGATATTTCCGTGGATGTAGAAAATCCAGGCGAAGGTGTATAAAGCAATGATGCCCACAAAAATCGCAGTGTAGCTGAATATGTAGCTAGAGATTTTTAAATCAATGAGCAATTGACAAAATCTGATGTTTTACTCACAAATTTACGGGCACGTCTTCTGGTAGTCGAGTCTCGTACTGAGAGCCCCAGTAGCCAAGGAACCAAGCTTGGAACGTCATAGCGGCCTCCGTCAGAGCGAAGGAGCCAATGAAAACTAGGTAGAACATGAATGGATGGCTACCCCCCAAGCTATCCAGCATGAGTTTCATGGAGCGCATTGTGATGCGGCCTTGAGCAACCTCCTCTGCAAGCACCAGTTTTCCGTTGGCAGTCACTGGAGGTTTCTTCAAGTTTTGTTCGGAAATTTCTACGGATTCTTTGATTTTCCCTCCTTCCACTGTATCATCGTATAGAGCGGCTGCGAGGTCATCACTCCCAGCGACAGTTTTCCCGTCAAGCCCAACTGAAACGATGAAGTCCGCGATGGGACTTGCAAGTGCAACATTATGTGTCTTGAAAAGTGTTAGTAAGCGAAGCTCTGGGTATGAAATGGCCATACAATCAAAAGGACTGTCCTTCCTTCAACCAAATGCCCCTTTAGACAATTGTCGATGATCCAAGCCGCTCTGGAAAGAGTGTCAATAGTGCCATTTGAGAAGTTCTGAAGTGACACATTTACGTGTGAACATCAAGCGCAGCGAAAATGTCGTCGAGTAGTAGAACATCTGCAGATGAGTATACGGCTCTGGCGAGTGTCACGCGGGCCTGTTCAATCATTCATTTCAGCGCTAATCGGAGACATATCGGGGAATACCTTCTGTCCTCCGCTGGAGACAGATACTTAGTGACGGTGAGAGCGATAGGTAACTCGAACATACCTCAATGTTAAGCCTTTCTCACCGACCTCAGTCTGATCACCAGCTTCGAAAAGGCGAAGATCACGTTCAAGCGCACATTGCTTAAGAACTAGAGATAAACCGTTCAACATTAGCATTGCTCTTTCATATCTCACCTGATATTGGCAGTATACCTTTATTATACCTCTCTTCATCATAAGGAGAGCCAAATATAATGTTATTTCGGAGGGTGTCATTCAAAACCCACGATTCTTGCGCGGCGTACGCAACACCCCTTTCTCGAGGTAAATTATACCATGAATCCGGATCCGTCGTAATAAAATGCATTTCTCCTACACATGGTGTTAATATTCTTCTGATACTGAGGGTATTGACTACAAACCAAGTAAAGCCATGAGAACCGAAGTTTTTCCCGAACCTCTATTAAAATTAATGCGTCAGCCAGTAATTGTATCCACCAGAAGAAGTCCGTACGTAGGTCCAACTATCAAATTAACTCGACCCCGCTTGAACAGCAATTCGCCGTCGATTCGGAGAGTAAACCGTCTCCTTGAAGAGTCTTCGGCCGCTTCACGGGACCACATGAATGTTGCATTTCGGAAACCAATCTCTGGATTTTCATCCCCCACGGTAGGTAGGGCGAGGACTTTCTGTTCTTGTATGCTCGGGGAGGTGTAGGTATCCAGGAGCTCTATTTCACGCAAAAACTCTCCGACGCGATCTAACGAGACCTTGCCTAAATCCATCAATTAGGAGAATCAAGAAAAGTGAAAACTAGATTCACCTTGAATAATCATATTAGTCTGTCCAATGATTCTCTGCAATCCCATTCTGACAGTTTCGAAAACAACCATGGTCGAGAAGATTTTAGATGCTGACGAAACGTTGAATACTGAGGTCAGAACACCAAGCGTGGAGGATACATACGGGTAAGACTGCCTTTCATGAAAACGGCATAGGTTGTGTACGTTAAAACCATCGTTAACGTCGGAATGAAATAACTGAATTAAATCTTAAGGAAAAAACGTTGAAGAAGCACGTAATACTACGTACCCCATCAAGCCATTGGTAATACTCAAGACTTTTTGCTTCCGCAGGAGTTTGAGTTCCTCTTCACGCTTGTCTTCGATGCGCTTGTCCATTTGGCCTTCCCAGCCAAACAATTTGACCATCCGGAGAATATTGACGGTCTCCGTAACGATTTGAACACGAGCATCAGTCTACATAAAACGTGAATTACTTATACATTCAAGTGCAGAGATACACACACCGCTTTCATCTTCTGTCTTTGGGTCTTAGCTATTAGGCTAGATACATAACCAGGGATACCCATAAAGGCAAGTGTAGTAAAGAGAAACACGAAGCAGCTAGATCGCAGGGATATTATCAACTCCGAAAATCGTTAGATTGGAGATTCTTACCTCCATCCCAAGAATTGATACAAAAACGCCATTGACATAGTGAGCATGAGAGGTATCGAAAAGACTGGTCATGGCACGTTATTGTGTCAGCGACTTGTGCATAAATACAACTCGTTGACATACTGAGCATCAACCAATCCCTTGCTTGTGTAATAGCATTTAAATCAGACGTAACCAAGTTGTTAAGATTCCCAGCAAAATTGTTTCCCTCGGATCTTTTCTCGTCTTTGGGTTGTTCAAGATTCGTTTTTGTTTTCCTCTTCCCGTCCGAGTCGGGAATGCCAATGGTTGAAGACAATACAGTTGAGGGCCTCTCGCTAGTGGGTGTGGAACCGCCGTTTATCTTGGGGGTAGTCGTATTGGTCTTTGGTATTTCCTTTCCGTTCTCCCCAGTCTTGTCAGTGGTTTCGGCCTTTATACGAATCCGAAGAGTATGCTCAAAAATTAGGTTTGAAAGAAGGGCTTCAACCCGAACCATGGTGGCCTGGGCTACGAAAAAGTACCAGTTGGAGACAAGAGAGCTGGCGATCGGACCGACGAAGAGCCAAAGAATCCAGAAACCTGGTCGAACACTGGCATTTTTACCGCCAGTCTCAAGGTAGCTGGAAGTCTCAAGTCAGCCAGCTGTGTTCATGGAGATACTCTAATGGTACAAACTTGAGGATGCGATTGATGCCAATAGGTGCAGCAAAACTGGCCAGCACGTTTAGGATCATGCTGACAAGCATGAAAACCACCTCCTTACCTATAGTTCAAAGGTCAGAATCAGGACCAAACCAAATCAGTAGCACATACGGAAGGTTTGGAGCAATCCAAAGAAGAGATGGCGTGGTTTGGCACCTGCGTTGGGGTCCAGATACTAATACACGCATTCGTGTGTCGTCATTCGCAAAATTTGCACTAGACATACTTTTGTACCCCTGGTCTTTAGATGAAGCACTCTGTCATAGTCAGGTAGTGGTGGTAATTCGCTGGCTGGTATATACTCGGTCCGGTAGCCTTTAAGAATGACGTTATCCATGTACGTGTACGTCAGATACGAGAAGAGAGACGAGGTTTGTTCCGGATTGACGATGGCCATTGGATTCTGAAATATAGTAGTCAAGCGTAAGTGATGTGTGTGGGTCACAAAAAGCAATGAACACCAACATTGGGATCAATAGGCACATAAGGTTTGGACATGAACACTGGAACGACCACGCCAGTGGCAAAGAGGACAAAGAGCTTCAGCCAAAGCAGCTTGCCTTCAGCTAAATCTGCGGGTTGTTTATCGAAGGTGGCCAATGGCCAGAGGTCACGGAATACATAGACGACCATAGCGGAGAGCAGGATTAGGCTGTTATATCTCGAGGCCGATGTTCTCCAGGTCTTTGAGACAAGCGAGATGACACTGAGTGCAATCGAATATGCCTATGCAGATATCACATTTTAGTCTATGAGGGCTTCAACCCGTGAAGAAATTCAAGAAACTCTTACATATGTCGCTGCCGTAAATGACTCGGGGCACTGGAGGATGTAATCCTTCCATGCTTCTTTCCCTGTCAGAGGCTTCACTTGACAGTTTTGAGCTACATTCACTGCGCAGACCAAAAGAGCAACACAGCCGAACAAGCGAGCAACCATAAGCACGAAAATCTCGATTCCCCCAAAGCCAGCAACCCAAGCCTTCAACTTCTCTCCGGTCGTTTGTCTATCCTCCAAGTCTACAACATCTAAGACGTTGGTGCCAGCATTAGGTTCCTCGGCATTATGAGCTGATGTGTAGGAAGAAGTGAAGAAAGGTTTGATTTTGAAGACCGCGAAATGTAAGAGTTGGATGAGAAGCACCAAACTTGCAACGGCGAATGGAATGTAACGTGTGTCTCTCAACGGCGGGAATGAAGGCGGCCATGGTCCACCACTGTTGAATGCAACATTCCTCAGCTTAACCGCAGAAAATGTAGATGGGCATAAACCTTACTTACATAAACGTTTGGTAAGGCGAGTAGAACGTGTTTGTTTGAACTGCAAAGTGGTTCAAAACATCCATTGCAGGTACTTTAGGTTTGCTTGACGATAACCCAAGAGTGCAGAAGGCAATAAGGAAAAAAGAAACCCGCAAGCCCGCATCCGAATAGCATTGAATTTGTACGGTTTCTTCAACGTTACGTTTGTGTTTAGACTGCAATGCTCCTAAACGAAGTAGTGTCACGGTCAGTTCTGGTCAGTTACGTACATCACTGGCATGTTGAATGTTTGAATGTTCAGCTACGCTCCTGCCTCAAAACAACGCATGTCACTGCTGTAATCTGCACAAGTGTCAATTAGCTCTCGAATGCGAATTTCGTCCACTATGATTCCCTCTGAGAATAGATTGATCCGGGTTCCAGGCGCCAGAGCAGAACGAGGTCTCACACCTTCAAGCTTCAGTTTGTGTTCTTGTATTCAGGTAACTTACTTTTAGAAGAATTTGGTCTGTCCCTCATCGTTCGAGATCATTCTCGCCCAAATAAGTGGCTTTGAGTGTGAAGGCGCTACAGTGGTATCATCCTACAGCATAATGCATTGGACCGATAGAATATAGGTTAAAAGTACGATCTCTGCACGGGTCTTGTGCTATTTGAATGTCTACCACGGACTGAGAAAACCAAACCGACCTTCTTATCTTGAAGTTGAAGAGAGGCGTATATTGAGTCGATGACGCAGCCATGTTCGAATCATTACTCAATCACTGTTGAAATGCTAAATGACCTACATATCAGGATATATGAGAATATTCGGGTGAGGTCTGCACTCAATTGGAAGTGTTACGTGGTAGAATAGCCACTGGATGCGTTCAGAAGATCACTAATACCGTTTGTCAACACTGATCCCGATCCGGAGAAATTGACAGTGGTCTTGAGCAGATATTAAATATACAGCACTCTGCTCAACATCTTATACAATGCTCGTCATAATTACTAAATTTCAACGGAATGGATATGGACTAAAAGCAGTGGAAGCGGCTTTGTGAGCGACAATCAAATCATAAAAAGAGAAGAAGTGTCCAACATACCAACCGACTCTCAAACATCAAAACGAGGATTGCTAAACGGTTCTATTCGCCGGATGCATCTCGGGACAGGATGATACCAGTCATCGTTTGGTCCTGGCTCTGGCATATGCTCAGTATTATCCTTGTTCGGTGTTGGCCTTGGCAAGTTCTTGAACCATGGCCAGGTTGGTAGGTAACACATTTCCTATCAAGACTTCAGCATCAGCCACTGTAAAATAGGGAACAATTTTTCTGACCTCAAAGCTACACGCTGGCTGACAGATCACCCAAGAGCTCCAGTCGAGCCAATCCATCAAGCCCTGGGTTCGAGATCTCCAAGACTCTGCCAGCAGTTGAAGGGCAGCAGTTTTGTCTGAAGAGTTCTCTTCATCAAATGCAGGGACGCTCGAGCTCATTGAAAAGCCTCTTTCTGTGCCTTCAGCCCACATTCCAACAAGAACTCGACAGATTTCTGTGAGAGTTTCTCGCGTGGCCCCAAGAATAAGCTTTTCGGAGTGAGATAAACTTGAGAGGACGGATGGTTTCTCTAAATGCCGAATATAATTCGTCGCGCACTCTTCGAAAGCTGGTGATGCCCATTGGAGATCTAACATCGTCGTAGATACATCAGGTCGATTGGTGAATCGACTTTCGTACATTGAATCGAGGAGGTACGGAAGTACCATGTCTCTGATGTGCCTGTGTGATTGTTTTAACATATCCGCTACCTTGCGTTCGGCGGCAAGGTCCAGCAAAATGTAACGTAGGACGGTGAGCCTTTCACTGTACCTCTGCTCGATGGTCATCAATAATGTAGGCCAGTCGATACCACTCTTGGAAACTCCCCATTCTCCCCGGAAGGTGTCGTTCCAAGTTCTATATAAGGTGATCATTTCATCCGAAGAGATATCTTTCAAACGATGATCCCAACGTTCTTGACCTTGTCGATGAAGGTTGAGATCAGGAAATAGGGAGGTATCGTAGAAGGAGATGAAACGAGTGTAGTCAAGTTTGATGCGTTGCTCGCTGGGATACTGAGCGTGCCATCTTCCAGCTTCCAAGACGCGTGCAGAATCCGAAGTATTGCGAGATATTCCTAATTCCGGGGACTGAAGTTTCAGAAAAGATGCGACATCGAGTTTAGCGGTGAAGTCGCAAACCAGGAATTCACTAGAGGATAGTCATTAGGTGATGGGAAAATCGAAGCAAGAGTCAGACGCACAAATCCATTTCCATCCTGGTGAGCGAGTTCGTCAAAAAACATGCGCCGACTTCTTAGATCTCGATAAATACCTGACAAATGCATCTATCTCGAACTCTTTCCCCCAGTCACACAAATCAACGATCCGGACCCACTCATCGAATGTTCGGTTTGGCTGCACACCTCCCCAAGCTACAAGATCCTGGCTGTCCATAGGTCCTCCCCACATCTTTGCAGCGCCGCTCCCATCGAAGTATAGAACTTTCAACGGACTTGTTACGACCAAAGTAAGATGCCAACATTCCCTAGTAGCATTTTTGTCGATCTTGCCGCTTTCAATGCTACAAAATAAGTGGGAGTGCTCTGGATCCACTGAAGTCCACTCTGGTATGGTGGGTATCTTGTTGTGTGTGGCGCCATGATAAAGCAGCGTTCCTACCGGAACAATCCCAGGGACTAGGCTATGTCCTGGTGAATGATTCGTCAAAACAATAAGTCCGAAAAGTCCGACATTTGAGCAAGAGGATCCTACCGTTTCGAAGACGTGTATTAGGCCAAAGCTTTAAGAATGAGTTGACTGTATCAAAGATCCATCGGCCGGTCGAATTGACGGATGGCTCGCGAGAGAGATCCCAAAGAACGTTGGTCGGTTTTCCCAAGTCCAAAGTCAGAGCGTAGTCGAACGCCTGCTGGCCTCTAGGAGCGGCTTTGACAAAAAAAGGATGCAGAAACACACAGCTTAGGACATTAAGCAGAAAGATGCCTCGAAAGCGCGCACTCTGAAGTACATGCATGTTGGTGGAGAAGAGAATGGCGGCAATAGAGCATTAACCTCCGACGGTTTTGGATGAGGAATCAGCAGGCACAATTCCAGTAGTAGTCATCTCGCTGACCATGTATCAGGGAAGTCCGTGCATATGTAGATAACATGTGGAACATGACAAGTCTCCATAAAAAGACTAAATTGGGTTCGCTATGTGCACCCGTCTGGTGTAAATCCAGAACATTCCGCAGCATTTGCGCAGCCTCTCAAGGTGCTCTTCTTGGAGATAAAATGTATTGCAGTATGTGATTCCTGAAGCGTGGAATTTGAGGAGTTTTAGCCATTTCTGGTTGTAAAAGTAGTGCAGAGAGAACTCCCGAAATTCCAAGTGTGCGGCACTGTGTGCCCGTGAAACAGGTTCAAACAAGTTCACACGGCTCATTGGCCACCACATCTGTCCTCCTACTCACAGGTGGTGAGGTGCAACATCGTCGAAGGACATCATGGCCACAGTTCACCCATCTCGTCTGGCGCTAATCCCACAAGATATGAGGACTGCGAACTCAGAAAGGTCTCGAGACCGGACTCCATCTCCGAAAAGAAATGGAGGAAGAGATTATAATCGTGGACGAGACGATCGTGCCACCGGTTCTGGACATGATCATGACCGTCGCGGAAGGAGCGATAGTCGGGAAAGGTCTTCTGGTAACAGGAGAGCCAGTCCACAGTATGATGACTACCGGAGGGCGCCACCACCTGCTGCTGAGTCTTCGGCTCCGTGGAGGGCCCAGGAAAACATGTACCCTCCAAGGCAGCAGCAGCGTTACGGTGGTGGTGGAGGTGGTACAGATTTCATGGAAAAGTAATCGATTCACTGTCCTGCGGAATGTCTTAGAGCTAATGTATCCTCTTAGCCGCCGTCTACAACGAGAACATCAAGTTGTAAATGTGTGGCCTCCTTCGCCGAAAGAGCCGGCTAGAGCATTGTAAGTTTGGTATACAAAATAATGCCTATTTTTCTATGCTAATGAAGTTGATAGGTCTCCGAAGCGCAAAAAGTCTGGCAAAAGCTCGAAACGTTACCGAGACTCCGACTTGAGCTCTTCTTCCGACTCCGAAGAGGAGAGGAGACGCAAGGAGCGCAAAGAAAGAAAGCGAGCTCGACGAAACCGTGGCAAAGAAGATCGACCTGAGAAGGACAAAAAGCATCGTCGCCGTTCTCGGAGCAGACGCCGCGATGATAGTAGTGATGACGAAGACCGACGGAAACACAGAAGCAAACGTTCGCGGACGAAAAGTAGAAGCCCTGCCAGAGCTACCAGTCGTAGCCCAAGTCGCGCCAGAAGTGAATCTCCTGACCGCATGGACATTGACACCAAAGCTGTTGAACTACCAACTCAGCAGCGAGGTCTCTCGACAGGGCCACCTCCATCTTCCAGAGATGATGATTCTGGAGGAGAAGAAGTTGGACCTGTCCCGGTGGATGCTCCGAAAAGCGGCAAGAAGTTTGACGAAAGAGCCTACGGCGGTGCTCTCCTTCGTGGTGAAGGTAGCGCGATGGCTGCTTTCCTTCAAGATGGCACAGACCTTCGTATTCCTCGTCGTGGTGAGATTGGATTATCGTCAGACCAAATTGCGTCCTGCGAAGATGTTGGATATGTGATGAGCGGAAGCAGACATCGCAGGATGAATGCTGTTCGCATGAGGAAGGAGAACCAGGTTATTAGCGCTGAAGAGAAGCGAGGTATCTTGAAGCTTCAACGAGAAGAGCGGGAGAGACGAGAAGCGATTCTGAGGGAGGAATTTAGCGAGTTGGTTCAAGAAAGGCTAAAAGCCTCCAGCTCTGGTCCTGGTACCAACACGACTTCCCAGAAATAGAATGTCGTTGCCCTCTCTTTGTGTGTCTCAGCGCCTAATCCATTATTTTGGTTCAACTATACTGTAGTTTACTTGCATGCGACTCACTCTCGAAAATGGTTATAAATTTATTATCAGCTCACTAACAGTTCTACTTCTTGATTCTTCATTGATCTGACATATAGTTGCGGTACTTCAAACACTCAGTCCTTGTGCCAGTGTACTATCTTGAAACGAAGTTCGGAGTAAATTACGACATCATGTGGTTGATGAGAAGTTCCGTGATGAGATGTTGAAAGAGCACCATGATATGGTGTTCTATCTTGAGCACAAGTATGCTTCTTCCTGACTCGAATCAAGCTTCGTTCCGTATCCTGAAGACATAAAGTAACATACTCATACTGGTTGAGCGTCCCGTAACCGTCGGCGCTCTGTTTTCAGGAGGTGAGAATCACACTGAACATTCGACGTGCCACCGAAGTACTTATCTGACTGCTCCATTTAGGGCCATCATCACCTTTCTAAATACAAACGTACCGAAAGTGTATAAAGCCAAAACTATTTGGGCACCAGAGCTTGTGTGTACGTATTCATTGTTACTTTCTCCGCACTTGAGTCACCTTCAAAGAAAGCAGAAAAGTGCCCACAATGGGTGTCTTGAACCATTTTATGGTTCAAAAAAACGCGTTTTACGCGCCTTACAACATAGTGTGAGTAAATTTTATGCGTAACTAAATGATTTAGCTGACAAATGTTTCAATAGTGGTGGACAATGGCTGCCTTCATTCCCTCCGTTAACAGAAACGCGTTATATTCCATTCTCTGTCGCAAGTTTGGTGCTTGTCATCCAAGTTTTACACTTCACGACCGTCAAAATCAAGTCTTTCTTCATTTCGTCTGATGCTTCGATTAAGGATGCTGAAGAATCCAATGCCAGCGCTCCAGCCGTACGCTCAGAGGAGAGTCTCACGATCGAAGAGAAGTTGAAGGCTTGGGTTGCTGGCTTTGGAGGGATCGAGATTTTCGTGTTCATGGTCGCTCGTTTATTTGGCTGCGTTTCTTTGTTCATCTTTACAGCGAACGCAACTCCAAATTGCCAAGCGAAGCATCTGACTGGAAGAGAAGAATGGAAAGATTACTTGCTCCAATGCCCTGAGTCTTTGATGGCAGTAACATATGTAGGAGTTTCTTTGCTCGCGAGGGTACTCATCTACTCACCTACAATCTCTGCATAGGGATATTCAGTTGCACTCGGCATCATCTCTCTTGGCTCCAAGACGTGGAGAACGTCTACTTCGAGATATAACATCTTGGTCTTACTCTCGGCTCTGGTCGTTTATGTATATCGCAACCTCTGGCCGTTGGCTACTTTCGATAAGCAACCGGCAGACTTGGCTGAGGGCAAGTTGCTATGGGTGAAATTGGTTATCCTCTTTACAACTGGTGCGGTCATTCCAGTGTTCATGTCTCAGCCCTACGTGCCAGTCGACCCCAAGGTTGGTGTTACCATTAACTAAAATTAATACGTGTAACAGACAATTGACCTCTGTACTTTAGAATCCTATGGCCGTCGTCAATCCCGAGCAAACTTCGTCTCTCTTCTCTTATCTGACATTCACCTACATGGACGACATCATTCTCAAGGGCTACCGGACCGATCATTTACCAGTCAGCGAACTGCCCCCACTACCTGACTATGATCAAATAGTTCATCTGAAGAGCAGGGGCACAAAAGTATGCCTAGGAATTTTATACAATTGATGATGTGCTGATGCGCGTTTCAGTATCTGGACACTCATGCTGGTGCCAAACCACGGCATCTCTTCTTCGGCCTGCTTAGAACGTTCCGTATGTGCTACTTAATTGGCTTGGCCCTCATTTTGACCTTTGTTCGACAGGCAAGGAGCTAATTCTCATGACCATCAGCATGATTTTGAATGCACTAGCCAGCTTTGCAGCTCCTATTGGCATTAACCGCATTCTCAAGTTTGTCAGAGAAAATCTGTTCATGAGCAGGATGACTGACTTGAGACTTCTAGCTACCTTGAGACAGGCGGTAAAGGTGCAACCATCCGACCAGGCTTCTGGATTCTTTGGCTTTTCATCGGTCCGATCGCCGGTTCTCTTGTCTACAACTGGTATTTCTTTATCGCTCAAGCCACTACGATTCGGGTCGAAGCACTTCTCACGGACCTCCTATTTGAACATACACTCAGGGTTCGATTGAAAGCCGAAACATCTGAAAAGAAGGCAGAGAGTGGCGTGGAAACGCCGAAGAGTGGTGCAACTACCCCGAAAGCGAGTGGTAGCTCAACGCCTACCGGAGAGGGGTCTTCCATTGCTGCACACTCCCAAGCGTCGACTGCAGTTATGTCGGAGGGCCACACGTCAACAGCTTCGGAAGCTTCAACTCTTGTGCCTCCGACTAATAATTCTTCAGACTCAAATGGGAAGGGGAAAGCGAAGGCCAAAGCCGAACCCCCCAAAGAGGAGAAAAAATCTGAGACCAATAACTTCGCAGGAAAACTCAACAACTTGGTTACGTCCGACTTGAATGCCATCTCACAAGCAAGAGATTGGTTGATGCTCAGTACGTTCATAACTTGGGCTCCGGAGGAAGCCACTTACAGATCAACGTTTCATAACCAGTCTTCTCGATACCTCTCATTATTACCTTGTCAATGGTATTCTTATATCAGTTCTTGGGATGGAGGTAAGTGCAATCCAATCCAGCTCACGATTGAAGCCGAAACTAACACTGTCATCAAGCTGTTTCGTATTTCTCTTCACGACTCTGGCATTCATGGGCATCCCTGGCTATGTTTCAACTCTAATAGCCAAAACTCAGAAGGAGAAAATGAAAGCGGTGGGCATCGATTCATAACCACACAAACCTCTAATTGACATTGTAATGTAGACTGATGCTCGCGTTCAAACCGTTACGGAGACCGTCAATATCCTGCGGATGGTCAAGTTATTTGGCTGGGAAAGCCAAATGGACAAGCGCATCGAAGAAAAACGTGAAGAGGAACTCAGGCTTCTGCGGAAACAAAAGATTTTGAGTATTACAAATGGGTTGATGGGGTGCGTGCTATTCTATTATTACATAGAGCTTTCCCACTAAACTTTGACATCAGCTACTTTATTCCAACATTCACGATGGTCTTAACGTATACGACCTATGTTGTCGTCATGAAAGGAAGCCTCACACGCATGTATATTTATATTACATATTTTAAAAACCTAATTGTCTATCCAGCGTCTAAAATCTTCTCAACTATGGTCGTTTTCGAATCTGTAAGACTGGGGTTCCAGAGGATCATATGGCAAGCAAATATGATCATTCAAGGTGAATATTCTTTTCATTGTTTTCGATTTTTTACTGAAAGTCTTTTTAGGCAAGGTCTCATTAGACCGTGTCGGAGAGTTTTTGCATAAAACAGAGCTTCTGGACGCCTACACTTCTCCAAATCCGCAAGGACAGAATATCATTGTCGCACCCATCGTTGAGGCCGAAAACCCAGAGATTGGTTTTCGAAATGCTACTTTTATGTGGTCTCGTGAAGCGGCAGAAGAGACCGACGACTCATCGAAGAGACGGTTCACTCTCCGAGTTGATGGCGAATTACTGTTTAAGCGTGGTCGAGTCAATTTGATAGTAGGACCTACGTATGCACTTCTTTTGGCGGCTACAATTGCTGGCTGACGCTCTTCTTTTGATAGAGGATCGGGGAAAACATCGGTTCTCATGGCTTTACTTGGTTTGTGAATGCCCTCGGTACCGGTTAAGAACTAACCCCGTGTGCAGGGGAGATGCATTTCATCTCGACTGATCCAGATTCATGGTACAACATGCCCCGCGGAAGTGGTGTTGCATACGCCGCTCAAGAATCGTGGGTTTTAAACGACACTCTCCGCAACAACATCACATTTGGCTCTCCTTACGATGAAGAGAGGTATAATAGAGGTATGTCGCCCATGTCAAGTGAGGTGTCAATAAGTAATTAGGTCTGAAATGTTGGTTTTCAGTTATCAAGCAGTGCGCACTTGAACGTGATCTAGGCCTTTTCGAGGCTGGTGATCAGACTGAGGTCGGCGAAAAAGGCTTAACTTTGAGGTAAGCTCGACTAAATTATCATTCTTACAGTGACTAAATGGTTGTTTCCAGCGGCGGCCAGAAGGTATGCTCCGATGCGACTCTGATACGCACTGAATGAATGATCCAACAGGCTCGCGTTACACTCGCGAGGGCCATATACTCAACCGCAGATATTCTACTCCTCGATGATATTTTTGCCGCCCTTGACGTTCACACGTAAATGTAGTTTCTTAAAGCTTTTAATCAACATCGTTGACACACATTTCAGAGCGGCATGGATCATCGACAATTGTCTCAAAGGCGGTTTGGTGCAAGGAAGGACAGTTCTACTGATCGTATGGCCAGTTCATATCAAGAATTTCGCTCGTTGACAATTTTCTCAGACACACAATGTCGCGCTTGCAAGTCCCATTGCGGATTTCATTATTTCAATCGGGCTTGACGGGAAAATTGTCACTCGAGGCGTTGACCTTACAGCTGCGCTGTCTGACGATCCAGCCTTGGCTGTGGAAGTGGAGAAAGACAAAGAAGCCCAAGAGATTTCTAAACAGAATTTGAAGGAACCTGCACTGCCCACCAACGGAAAACTTGTACTCGCAGAAGAGGTTGCTCAAGGACGCGTTACGATGCGTTCAATGAAACTCATGCTGAACAGTTTAGGAGGCGGGCATCCATTCATGTTCTACTTGATTTTCACTGGTTCCTTCGCTTTGACGGAGGCCGCGATGACGTTCCAGGTTTGGTTCCTTGGCTACTGGGGCTCTCAATATGAGAATCGACTGCCAGAAGATGTGCCCGTTAAATTGTGAGTTGAATATCTTCTATTTCTTCAACTACTAACCGATTACAAAAACTCCTCAGCTACGTTTTCAGCTATACAACCATCTTTGTTGGTATCATCGTCTTGTACACCTTCGCCTGGATTTTCTACATATACGGAAATATCCGCGCAGCAAGAAAAATAAATAAACTGTTGATTGATTCCATCTTACGAAGTACTCTTAGGTTTGTGCCTATCGCATTTCTATCGTTGCAAGTATCTCACAACTCATAGATGGCTGGATGAAACGCCTACAGGACGAATCATCACACGATGCACGCAAGACATTCGTGCCGTCGATGCCGTTATTCCTCAGTACATGCTCATGGTCCAGGATTGTCTCAATGTCATGATCATCAAGCTTGCCGCAATCATCCTGTTCACGCCTGTGTTTATATTCCCAGGAATCGCATTCGCGCTTCTCGGGGTCTTTTTGGGCAACGTTTACCAAAAGGCACAATTGTCCGTAAAGCGAGAGTCAAGGTGTGCACTGCCATTCGAATTACGGAACCTAGACTTACATTTCTCTCAGTAATGCTAAAGCACCAGTGCTGTCACATTTCAGCGCTGCTGTTCAAGGCTTAGGTAAGGAACTCTTCGGTATGTTATCCATATGTTCATTAACTGTCTCACGAAAGTGTCTATTCGTGCATATGGTGCCGAGAAATCTTTTACGGGACAAGCATTCGAGAAGCTTAATCTTTATACACATCTGAGTCGAACATCCCTGAATCTCAATCGATGGATAGCGGTGCGGATCGATACACTTGGAGCGCTCTTCTCAGCCGCGCTCGCTTGTTACCTTGTGTATGGCCCGCGTTCGGCCTCGTCAACTGCGGGCTTTACATTGAATATGTCTGTTGAGTTCACGATGTCCATCTTGTGGCTCGTACGAATCTATAATGAATTCGAAGTTCAGGCCAACAGGTGCGACGCTATATATTTTCATCACGACCCTTAATTCAATGTTCAACAGTCTGGAGCGCATCCAAGGTTATCTCGATATAGATCATGAGCCCAAAGCAACCGAAGCCGGAAAACCACCTGCGTACTGGCCTGCCTCTGGTGATCTTCGTGTTGAGAATCTCTCAGCTCGTTACTCCAAAGTACAAATCACAAATATTTTTTCTTTTTTGTTTCATATCTTACTCTCGTTCCTCTAGTCAGGACCAAAGGTGCTTCATGAAGTTTCTTTCCATCTGAAGTCAGGAGAACGCGTTGGTGTCGGTAAGTATCAGAGCTATCTCATAACTTTGTACTCACAAAAAAAATTAGTTGGGAGAACTGGAAGCGGCAAGGTATTATGGGCATCCTCGGAAAACTGCCTGATCTAATTTAATGTTCCACAGAGC
The DNA here is from genome assembly GCA_015657495.1 of Crepidotus variabilis. Classification (NCBI taxonomy): domain Eukaryota; kingdom Fungi; phylum Basidiomycota; class Agaricomycetes; order Agaricales; family Crepidotaceae; genus Crepidotus; species Crepidotus variabilis. The sequence continues at coordinate 94,743 of MU157870.1, read as the reverse complement.
TCGTTGACGCTGGCATTACTGAGAGGGATTTTCACTGAAGGGGCTGTTCACTACGACGGCGTTGCTACAGATACTTTGAATCTAGATGCTCTTAGATCTAACATCACTATCATTCCACAAATCGTGAGTCATTCTTCCAGCGTCTTAACAGTGATAGTAGCTAATAGTTTGCAGCCGGAACTCCTAAGTGGTACCTTACGTCAGAACCTCGACCCACTTCAAGTAGAGGACGATGCAACTCTCAACGACGCTCTCCGCTCAGCCGGATTGTTTACTCTACAAGAAGAAGCTGGGGAAGCGCGGCTCACGCTTGACACAAGCATTGCAGGCGGCGGTGGCAACTTATCAGTCGGCCAGAAACAAATCCTTGCGCTTGCTCGTGCCATGATTAGAGGTAGCAAAATCCTCATTCTTGATGAAGGTTAGCCTACTTTTGAATTGTAGCCATTACCCTTTAAGCTGACTATTAATTAGCCACATCTGCAATTGGTGAGTTCAGTGGAAGAAAATACAGGATGCGATGCATTGCCTGAATACTTATATACCTTTCCACAGACTACAAAACAGACGCAATCATTCAGACAACGCTGAGAGAACAACTTCCAAAAAACGTCACTGTGATCACCGTCGCCCATCGACTGCAGACAGTCATGGACTCGGATAAGATTGTGAGTAATTCTACCTGCATTTACACGGTATCTGAAACATTATCTAGCTTGTGCTTGATGAAGGGAAAATTGTAAGCATATGGAACGATGTACTCACTGGCGATGTATTGATCGAGTGACTAGGTCGAATTTGATGAACCAAAAGAGCTCTTGAAGAGGGAAACCGGCGCTCTCAGATCGTTGGTGGACGGTAGTGGTGATAAGAGCTTATTGTATGAGCTTGCAAGTGCCAAGCCTTGAAATTTTAATGTGTTACCCTGGTATGTGCAATTAATAGATGCTTAGCCCTTGGTTGAGTCATCGGCGGAAAATGGCAGATGGTAGATCGCAGTGATCCATGACCGTTTTTAGAATTACTACGGATACCAGTGCCTCATCGTGTGCAACAGTGACCTCGTTATCGAAAACCAAACAAAAAATCGGTCAAAGCGTTGTTGAGGCTACGATACAGCAAGTAACGAGCATCTACTGCGGTTGAACCGATGACCATATGCTGAAACAACATAAGAAAAAGAAAGAAAATCCCGTCATTATCATTTCGAAGGTTAAGGCAATCATGCCTTCTCTCACTGATGTCTCAAGAGATCACATTCAATGAGTGGAGCAACTAAAGAAAGGAAATCCGACCACATACCAAGTTTAGAACCTTGCCCCACGACCGGTGCCGCCATCATTTAGACGCGCTGCGGCGAATTCTGCAGGCCGACTTCAGCTAAAAAATCAATGAGCGCTTGCTTACTCAGTGTAATGTTTCATATCTAGCCACCACTGCTGTATTATCTCTGGACTTGATTCACCGCAGCGAGTGTTTGTACACAATTCAACTCACTCGTTGAATAATGACATCGCTTCTGGACCCTGAGGTTCTTATTTCCGTACATAAACTCACGTTGATCCTCGTTTCCCTCACGTTCAAGTCTTCCTCGTAGGCTGAGGTCAAATCTAAATATTGAACGCATCACCATTCATGGAAGACTCTGGACTCCAATTCGAAGAATACAACACTTCGCTCCCCACCAAAAAGCGTAGGATTCCAGGTGCCTGCGACGCATGTAAACGAAAGAAAGGCATGTATAAAAACGTTCTTCTCATCATTCTCAACTTATTTTATTTAGCCCGCTGTAAATACCGCAAATTTATCCATCACCTTAAAGCGCTCAATGATTTATTGTACTAGGCGATAGTGCCAAGAGGTCAGATAATCGATGCAGCAATTGTGTTCATTTCTCTCTTGAGTGTACGCATACCGAGGTCGGAAAGGTAAGCCGCTGTGTTATTTCCAAGCTACGATGATTAATACTTGCAAAACTTTCTCCAGACACTTGGATCTGCCCGACTGTGAGGTTATTTCTCATATCTTCAGTGCATTTATTCATCGTAAACTTACAGCTACGTTGAGAGGCTTGAGACCCGGCTCGAAAAGGTGGACCGACTCTTCACTAAGGTTTGTTGAACATCCTACCTTGAGAAAACTCGTTCAAGCGATATCGACCATGATATGGCAGCTTTTACCAGGCCTCAATGTCAACCGTGAACTACAGAATCTAGGAGAAGGAAGTTTCTTCAACGACAAACAACCTGAGAAGCTTCCTCGAAACGACGGTGTCAGGTCTGAGCTTGCCTCGCATCTAATTCAGCTCGATATCCTGAATCCTTCACGCCTGAAATTTTTTGGGAAATCAAGGTAAATACTTTCATGAGAACCCTCTTTTTACCCGCGTTAAGTTTCTCAACTTATCTTAGTAACGTTAATCTCCTTAAAACAGTCATTGACCTGAAGTGGATTCACACTGGCCACGTGTATAAAGGCCCAATCCACGATAGCTGGGGACGCCAGCAAAACTGGGACGTTCCAAAGGTATTCCAGCTCAAGCTTACTCAAAAGACCTCACAACACTAATTTTAGTTATAGTGGACAAAGCTGGATAGCCTTGAGATACCAAATGTCCAGCTGCCAACTCACTACAAATACCCCCCAAAAGATCTCCTGACCTGTCTAGTCGATTTATATTTCACCCAACTGAATCCAATCCTTCCCCTGCTTCACCGGCCTATTTTCGAGCACTCCGTGGAACAAGGCTTGCATCATCGGGATCCCCAGTTTGGAGCGACAGTTCTATTAGTGTGCGCCCATGGGGCAAAATATTCCGATGACCCACGAGTTTTGGCTGATGGCTCTGATGAGTGGCAGTCCGCGGGGTGGAAGTGGTATGAACAAGTCCGACGGCTAGGGCACTACGTGCCACTCAGGCCTACTTTGTATCATGTCCAACTCTTCGCCGTAAGTCTGTTTTATTTAATCAACCCCTCAATTAGAGATCGATAAATGACCTTTCCAATAGCTCATTAGCCTTTTCAGCTTGCAAGGTCCAGTCCCCGAAGATGCCTGGCTGCATTCAGGCGCAGGGTTAAAATTGGCAGTTGACGTTGGGGCCCACAGCAAGGGTGGAAAGAATGTCGTAAAAACTCTCGAAAGCGAGCTGTGGAAACGCGCTTTCTGGTAAGAAGCAGCCACCCTTTGCTCAATCGTAAAAATCTGATTGATCACAGGTGCTTATACCTCCTTGATATCCGGTACAGCATTGCATTTGGTCGATGTCCCGGCCTTCGAGTGGAAGAGTAGGTTTTTAAATCTAAAGAAATGCAACTACTTATCTATTGCAGCTTTGATGTAGAATATCCTGTGATGTGCGATGATGAATATTGGGCCGAAGGATTTATCCAGCCGGAAGGGCAACCATCCCAGATGGCTTTTTTTAAGAGTCTCCTTGAACTCACGACGATCATGGGCCGAGCTCTAGATTTACTCGTAAGTGGCTTATGAACATTCTTACCTCAGCTGACTCTGAGCGCCTTTGTTACAGTTTTTAACAAAAGAAATGTGTAATCCACTCCCAGCGTCCCCGCTCCTTAGATCCGAGCGTGACTGCGTGGTTGACATTGATTCGAAGATGCAAGAATGGTTGAGCTCGTTGCCCCCACATCGTCAGTCTATTACTAGAGATAGTTTACCTTAACCATCTCTAACTTTTCTTTTTTTTGCTTGTCAAATAGTCTGTTTGGGCATCAACCAGAGAAATGATCTCTTCAAATTGCAGAGCACCTACTTGTACCTTACGTTATACCACTACCAAACGGTTATCTATCGTCCTTACATCCCGACACCACGAAATCCTCTTCCTGGCCCATTTCCCGCACTTGCAATTTGCTCAAAGGCAGCTCGTAACTGCTGTCGCCGGCTATATGAAGCAAGGGAGTACGATCGCCAGATAATCACGATGGTACCAGATGTATGTTGATGTTGACCATGCCAACTCATTGCAACTTACTGAGCTGTGGTTAACAGACAATTTTCTCAGTGGCCTTGAGCTTGGCGGTTTGTATTTGGGGTGCAGCACAGGCTAGTGAACCGCCCCTGACAATTTCCGAAATGGAACATTTCAACCTCTGTATTGCCATGTTCGAGGAATCAGAGCAAAGGTGAGTCAATGCCGGGATTATTTGTTAATCTGGCAAAACTCAAGTCATCAGTAGGTCTTTCATGGCAGGCCGCTTAAAGTGAGTCGATATATTTACTCTTTGGAATCAGGAATGAAGCTCAGAGTTAAACACAACAGATACATACTTGAAGATTTACTCGATCGTCGAAAAGCTAGCACAGCTAAGACTTCACTCACAGAACAAGGCACACGGCCTCATGTGGAAGTCGCTTCAATGGCATTGACACAAGAGTTCTCTACTCCCAGGAATGCGGTTGGATCTAGCTCATTTTCGCAGGGCTCCCGATTCTCTCCATTCAACGGAGCCCTCATTTCCGGAATTTCAAGGAGAATCGAAGGATTTGAAATGAATCAGCGAAACTTGTCTACCTTCGAGTTTCCCAGGTCCGAAGGCATTCACCTTCCTACTGACCTACTTGATAAAGGACCTATGCTGTCAATAAGCAATACGGATATGTTCAGTGGCTCCTTTGGTTCACTGAACTACAGAGCCGAGCCCCGCTTATCTGGAACCAGTTTCGATGACTCGCATACCAGGACCCTGAGATCATCAGATTTCCAGGTCCAAAACTCCGGTGAGATTAATTTATATAACTTCCATAACAAGTGCCCAACCTCATTACATGCAGCTGTCATTTCGCCAAGTTCCGGAATGGAGGGCATCTCGCCTTTGCGGTCTGAAGCTCTGCACAATGACTATTTTCGGTATTTCAATGTCTTCCCTGGGTGAAAAGAGTAGAATAATGACTTATTTGAAAATTAGCCGAGACTCCTGGGATGCCTTCTGGTCACTAGACACAGCGGCGAACTTGTCGCAAGAGGACGGGCTTGGTACATCGGGAATCCGAACTCATCAGCAGCAGCTGTAGCGCTAGTACTTAATGATAGTCGCCTATAATTGATCAAAAGTGGATCTGTAGCTGCCAAGATCTTGTGAGCATCGATAAGTTGTCAGCCCATGGACAGGCCTCAGCAAACGCACCAGTTGAGTCTTGCCAAGGTTCTTAGCCAAATTTGCAAGGAGCTTTTTGAGGCACTTCCTTGATGGAAGATTTGATCAAATGAGTCATGGGCGCTTGCTTACTCAGAAGAGGTTCTCGGGCGGCCATTCCCAATCAAGGTTCACCTCCCACCAGGGTCATCTGCGGCCACAAAGCACGTCAACAATGTGGAAAGCTGTGATTCTGTTGTCTCCCCACTGCCCAGCCACCGTGGTCCGCTCCGGGTTGTAGGATAACTTTCCGCGCAGTAATAGCTTCTTGCGTGTCACGCTTTTTAGTACCATGCTTCCGTACAAATATCTCGAGAAACGACCGTTATTTATTCCATTTCCTCAGTCCCAATGGATGACAGCGACTCAGGCCCTTCCCCTTCAGGAGTGCAGGTGAAGAAGCGCAGAATCCCTGGAGCTTGCGATGAATGCAAGCGTAAAAAAGGTACGCCGACGACACCTTCGTTGAAATCCGTAAAGTTCATTTCAAGAACAGTGAAATGTAAGAACACCAGAGGCAGTAAATCGTCACGTCTCAAGGCCGATATTAGGTGATAGTGCTAAGATGCCAGACAATCGATGCACCAACTGCATTCAGCAATCTTTGGAATGTAGCCACAAAGAAGTTGGAAAGGTATTTCTCAGATCTCAAATTTGTTCGAAAAGCTCTAATGATCGCTCAGACACTGGGCCCAGCGAAACGGTGAGTTTATGACGAAAGCTTCTTCTTTCACGCTAAATATTCTCGATGTAGCTACGTCGAAAGTTTGGAGGCACGACTGGAAAAGATGGATATTCTATTCAACAAGGTGTGCAATAAATTTTAAAATTACTGTCCCATCTTACAAACATACGGTAGATGCTACCTGGCCTTGATATGAACGAAGAACTAGCCAAGCTCGATCGAGGAGAGGAGGAAGCTGATAAATTGCCTAGAAACGACGATGAAACCTCGGCATTGGCACAGCAAATGGGGCAGCTTACTTTGTTGAATCCTTTGCGTGCAAGGTTTTTTGGTAAATCGAGGTTAGTCATTTATTACCTGACGTCGACTTTGTTTTAAGACAAGAACAGCAACGTACAACTCTTCAAAACATGTTTAGACATGAAATGGCATTACACCGGTAAACCTCAAGCTGAAAGTTCTTTGACTCAAGGGCGAAGGCCTAAATATTGGGAAATCCCGAAGGTATGTGGACCCCGCCTTCTTACAGGCCTCTTTTGGACTAAAAGACCTAGTGGGCGGAACAAGACCAAACGGACCTTCAACCATCATACCTGTTCTATACCTTCCCTCCTGAAGATCTCATGGTATCATTGATTGACCTATATTTCATACATCTGAATCCTCTACTACCGGTACTTCACAGACCCATCTTCGAGCGATCGATCAAACAAGGCCTGCATCTCAGAAACACCGAATTCGGGGCGACTGTACTACTTGTATGTGCTCATGGGTCGAAATACTCTGAGGATCCAAGAGTTATGGTAGACGGCTCCAATACGTGGTTATCATCCGGCTGGAATTGGTATAAGCAAGTTCGGGGACTGGGACAGCAATTGCCACCACGCTGTACATTGTATACCCTTCAAGTATTTTCGGTAAGTCCGAGACTTCTCTGTTGGTTCTTCTAAGCTTGGTTGACGAAGTAGCCAGTTGTTGACTTTATTTTCTATCGTCAGTCCAGTGCAAGATAACTGTTGGATACAAACTGGCATGGCACTTAGAATTGCAGTGGATGTTGGGATTCATACCAAGAAGGGCAAAGAGTCCTCACCAACAACTGAAAGCGAGCTCTGGAAGCGAGCATTTTGGTTTGTATTTCTTTTTATAAAATAAGGACTGCGCCTGATGCTCATCACAGGTGCTGCTGGGTTCTTGACCACCGCTACAGTGCGATCTTCGGAAGAAGTCCAAGCCTTAAAGACGAGGAGTTTGTGTCTGGCCCTTTGTGATTGCTACTCGCCTAATGAACAATCTCTTAGCATTGACCTCGATTTTCCACTGGAGTGCGATGATGAATACTGGGACCACGATTTTCAGCAGCCAGACTCAAAACCTTCAGAAATCTGCTACTTCACAGCTCTGCTTCGGTTAACTCAAATCTTCGGCCGTGCGATGCGGGTCGTTGTTAGTCAAAATGATTAGCTATGCAAAAGCAAGAACTAATTTCTCCCATGTTTTAGTACTCTCTGAGGCGATACCAGAGCCCCTTCCAAAAAGCACCAATTCGTCCGGAGCAGGACTATCTCAACGAACTCGATGCTTCGTTGAATGATTGGCGAACTGGTTTACCCCCTCATCGTACGTCTCCATATTATTAACCAACACATATACTGAAATTCTCTTTAGTACGCCTGGAAAACGACTCTCAATCCACCAGCGATTTATTCAAAGTTCAATCAGCTTACCTTCACGCTTCTTTCTATCATCATCAGATATGTATCTACAGGCCATATATTCCGACGTTACACAATCCTGTCCAGGGTCCCATTCCAGCTCTGGTTATCTGCAAAAACGCTGCTCAATCCTGTCTTCGTGCTTTGGAAACTATGAGGATTTTGCATAGTAAGCCATCGCCAACGACCCTTGATGTATGTTGACCAAACTTATCGATGGGTTAACACACGAGAATGCTCACATTGAATTCAAAAGTTCTACTCTGTAGTTGGCCGCATTATTTTGATTAGCATTTGGAATGGGCCGACATCATCTGAATCCCCAGTTACGCGCCAACTCGAGGAAGATCTACAGCAATGTAACCAGGCAATGCTGTATGCAGAAGACAGGTCCGTTCCAACTTCTTGCAATGAAATAATCTGAATATTGGTCGCCCTCCAAGGTGGTTTACCGCTGGTCGCTTTACGTAAGTTCCTATTCTATCTATCCCGCCTTCGAGCTCATAATCTGAGTAGGGATATGATGAAAGCTTTGACTCAAGATGCATTACCTGCAGCTCATCGACAAGGAGACCCTATACGCCCACAGAGCAAGCGAAGCCATGACGAATCGGAAAATCCTGATTCAGTGCATAACTTGGGGTCGGCTTCGTATTCCTTGTTGGGCACTAGTCAACGCGATATAGCTGGCTCGCGACGTGCATCTCGCTTCGGTCAAACTTCTCAACCATCGCCCGTCAATCCTCTTGGTATGCACCCAAGCCTGGTTGCTGGAAACCCACTTCATTCTGGTGAATCTTTTGGATCTTCCCTATTGCCCGCGATTCCAGGACATTTCCAAGGAGGCGAAAGCGATGGTAGAATTGGAACGATGGCTGCCAACTTGTCAAATCAATCTAACAACCACATTCAGTTCTCCTTGCAAACCAGCGGGCCATCTCGCATTGATGTTGATGTACATCCCACGAATCCTCCGATCGATGGTCATCTGCCTGGGAGCTGGAATACAGCGTTCGGAGGACTGTACAGTGGAACTTACGAAGAACCAAGAAATGCCTGGCCACCTGAGCTTCAAAGCCTGTCACAGTGAGGGTCTTATTTTGTACTCATCCAGCCATGTTACTTACAGTTCTTGAGGTTGGACATGTGGGCTGACTGGATGTTACCATCGGACGATTCCATACCTAGGGGTACTGATGAAGAGCAACAGGGCATAAATTTCTTTTAATGATTATATGTTCTGAAAATACCACCTGTCGGCATTATGAACTGGTCTTGAACCCATCTTAGCTTTGGCGCCTACATTCTCCTGCGCGCTTAATTACGCCGGTTTCTGACCGTCTTAAATTTAGAGTGTCACGTGTACTTGTTGCACGTGCATCGATCACGGAACGCGTTTCGATTTTTCGAAAGTTTATTTTCGCAACCGTTCCTTGTACCACACTTCCATTTACATCTGAGAACATGGACACCGATATGCAGGACAGCTCGAAATCAAATAATCACACATCTGAAAATCCCGATATGACTTCCAGAGATTAGTGAGACCTTTCACTCATTTCCGTTTAGCGCTGAGCTGATTAGATTGACAGTTACGCGGACTCTTACGCTCATTTTGGTGAAGTCACACTCTGAAGCTTGAGGCTTCATCCTAAAACAAGGGATTTTTTAGGTATTCACGAGGAGATGTTGAAAGATTCAGTCCGAACGGGCTCGTATCGGGATGCTATACTTCGAAATCAACACCTCTTCAAGGGAAAGAAGGTTCTCGATGTGGGATGCGGAACTGGTATCCTCAGCATGTTCGCTGCCAAGGCTGGTGCGGAGCACGTTGTTGGAGTGAGTTGTAACGTGTCAAGACCTCTCCGATTGCCAGACCCTCGAAATTAGATTGACATGTCGAACATCATCGATCAAGCTCAAAAGATAATCGAAGCAAATGGCTTCAAAGACAGTGCGTCTTTAATCTGTATTTGTAGTGTTATATTGACTTATTCATTGATTTTGCAGAGATTACTCTAGTTAAAGGCAAACTCGAAGACACCAAGCTCCCAATAGAGGAATTCGATATTATTATTTCGGAGTGGATGGGTTATTTCCTGCTCTACGAGTCCATGTTGGACACCGTTCTACTCGCCAGGGACAAGTATCTGGCTAAAGATGGTTTAATTTTTCCTGATACGGCCACACTATTCTTGGCCGCTATCGAAGACCAAGAATATAAGGAAGAGAAAATTAACTGTACGTATCTTCGCTCATCTTGATGTCTTCGTTTCTTTACAAAATTTTAGTCTGGGATAACGTTTACGGCTTCGATTACTCGTGCATCAAGGATATTGCTCTGAGAGAGCCCCTCGTTGACACTGTCGACACCAAGGCTGTAGTAACCGACAACTTTGTAATCAAAGTCAGTTGAGTGAAATCAGATTTTCCCTCGATTTACTAAGACTATGGATAGCACATCGACCTCTTGACCGCCAAGAAAGAAGATCTAACATTCGAGACCAACTTCTCTCTGAAATGCCAACGGAACGACTGTGAGCGACTATCCTGAAACTCTGCAATGGCAACAAAGCCTCATTGTTTGTGACAGACGTTCACGCCTTCCTCGCTTGGTTCGACATCTCTTTTAAGTGCACTCATAAGGTAGTTCGCTTCTCGACGGGGCCTCATTCACAATACACTCACTGGAAGTAAGTAGTCTCTAATTATACTTCAGCTTTTCACCGATTCTTTGATGTCAGGCAAACCGTCTTCTACACAACTTCAACACTTGCGGTGAAAGAAGGTAATAAAATCATTGGTCGACTCTCCTGTGCGCCGAACAAAAAGAATAATCGTGACCTTGACATTGGAATCTCGTACAAACTTGATTCTGATCAGGACGAAACCTTGATACAATACAAAATGTGCGTCGTTAACCTTCTCTTCCTACATCTACATTTTTCTCCGATGTCAACGACGGTCGCGCTGATCAACTGTCAGGTCATGATTCTTCTCCTCTCCCTCGACACTTGAACCGGCCGCCCTGTTTTTACATCGTTATTATCGATCATCTCATCTCCAACATCATATACCAATGTTATGATACTGTTGACCGTATTACAGGTATTAATTATACACTTCAACGTGTTTTTATCACAATGTATATTCGATCGTTACGCATGCCAAATCTAGTACTGATGCTGTATAGAACATAACATGGAGAAGAGATCTACGCGATCTCCCAATTACAAAGCTTGTTTGAGATATAACTTGAATGAATTCCGACAACCTTCCTCTAGTATGTTCGATGGGGTATTAATACAGTGTTCCTATGCTATAGATGCAACGCAACCATGCGCGATGTTTTATAGACTGCGATAGCGATAATGAGAAATAAAAAGAGTAGAATTTACCTTGAAGCAGGGTAATGAAAATAACCGCACAGCGCCGAGAAGGGAAAGTCAGAGCTAAAGACTGGCGGTTTCTGGAATCATTGCAGTAGCCAATTCATCAGCCACGATGGTCGAGCTTCTGTGACCGCTGTTCGCGGATATCCCACAAGCAGCAAGAACAGCCAAGAAGGTGCAGAACAAGATCATTCTGATCTCCTCTCCAGCTTCACTCCGCTCAACTACCAGCGTCAAGAAGTTCTGGAATCCACCACTTTGCCTTCTGGATGCTGGCGGCCGAAGGTCCCTGAAGTGCTTCTTTGTCTTGACTGACCGGCCCATTCCCCAAGGCCACTGAAATGTATTTCGTTCTGTTCCACTCAATGACAGCGGTAGACCATGAGTGTCACGTTCAACTTCGAATTTCGCAGCGGATTTTATGGGGAAAGCCAGGGCGAAAAGGATGGCACGGTATGGTATCGCGAATGGAAGGGGGATCGGGGAAGCAGGGGTTATGTAAGCGAGTTCGAAATTCTTAATGCGAGGGTTTGCTGTAGCAATTTGAATCGCACCAGCCAATAAGGAGTCGTCTCCTGGGGATCGCACGACTGTTAGATGAAGGGAACGAAGTTTAATAAATCCACGGATAGTTTTGGCGAATGCTTCCTGTAAGCAATAGCTCTTCGTCAACAAATTCGTGTAGTCCAAAAGAGATTGATACGTACAAGCTGAAAAGATGGTTTCTCAGCACATGTTAATCCCAGATGGTGCAACGCAGGACATGATTGCATAAGAGACCGTAGCAGGGTCCCACTGTCATACATTGAATGCAGAGTGAACGCAATCCTCAGCTCTGTCAAGCACCTGAGATCCCTCAAAAGACTCGCTATTGTGAGAGATGACACCTCTCTCGTTTCCACAGGGTCGCAAAACGTGACGGAAGACACACTTCCATGAAGGTTTGGCATAGCTTGGAGCTGCTGATATGTTCCCGAGAAATGAGATATGTAAGGAAGAGCTGACGGATCGAGGGAGTTGAAGTGAATAGGCTGAATGGCATGCCGAGAGAGGCTCAAGGACTCGAGCAAGGGGTGTTCTTCAAGGAAGGTGATGAAAGGTCGCTTCTCGCCTGGAACCAGGGCAGTTGGGAACCAATCGACACAGACGTCGCCCAATGAGAGCTTCCTTAGTCTTGGCCACCGACCTGCGACGATGAAATGAATATCAGCGGGAACTGGGGACCGTCCGTTGAGAACGAGCTCTTCCAAGTTCGGGCATTTGTTTATGAGCATGTCCCAGAATCGATTGAATATAACGCTAGGTTCTGATTATCAACTGTCAGCTCGGGGAGCAGGCGCTAATAACAGACCATTCATACCTTCGTCGAACATATCAATACTGTTATCATAGAAACCAGGCTTAAGCGTGAGCGAGAAACCACTCAGATTCTGGAAATCGAAGATCTGGAAATGGGATCAGCTGCTGTGGCTTGTGGAACCCATTTCGCGTACATGGCTACATCTTGTGGGGAGCATGGAGCCAATACACGTTGAGATGGAGCGTAGCTGAGGGCAGCTAAACCAATGATAACCAGTCAGCGACAGGAGCGCAAAGACAACAGTTCATGAATACCCAAGTCGCAAGGCAAACCACATATCTTCGCAATAAGGTAGTTCGTCTGCCTCCCATTCAAATCGCACGAGAGCGTCCAGTGCTTTCGCACCAGCCAGCTGTCGGACGGCAGCCGAAGCAGATTCGCTGTCAACAGAGCCATATATCCGACCCCGCTCAGAGTTAGGTCGTACGACAAGATGTCTAACATGTCGCGCGATTTCGGTGTGTTTCATCAACATCCCCAGTGTAACTTGGCATTGCTCCACTGAGCTTAGAATCACCGTCTCATATAGGACGCAGCATACGTGCGAAAAGACGGGGTGGACCTGGAACAGAGAAATCAGATGTTATATCATTGTAATTTATGCATGAAAACGAACTGTCAAGCAAAGATTTAAGATATCCAAGCGCTTTTCGAGGCAGAGAGCAATTTCAATGAGTATATCCCCTGGAAGTCGTCGAAACCCATGTGGACCAGAAGTTGACTTTTGAGCCACCCGGGTCATTCTGGGCAGCTCAAGTTATACACTGCACCGAACGAGGTACAAGCAAATATCAAAGAATCTGATGAAAGTAAGGGTGGTGGTGATGGTCAAGAAGTAAGGAGCAAGCTCGGCGGAATAGCTGATCACTGACCAACATAGTGAGATTTGGAGCCAACTCCGAGAGGTTACCGGAATCATTGGCAATTTAAAATAGCTCTCACGCCGGTTTTCTTACTACCACCACCGTGCTTTGACAGGAGCCCGTTTCAAACGGTTTTTTCAAGCTTGTGGTTCATTTTATGTTCCAAACTTTAAACTCTGGGAGTTGTTGAGGCTATCAATTCGCCTAGACTCTACTTGTGGCAGCCGAAACCCGGTAGCTGTCACTTTTCGGGTTGCGTCTTGATTGCCAGACATTGACAAAAGCACTTCATCTGAAGTCTATAGCTAGAGGTCCTTCGAGTACTATTGCAGCTCTGCATAATACTTCGACCAAGGCTGTGGCCTGGAGCAGGTCTGAAGTCTACTCTACGATTTTACGATAGGGTCCAAGTGCTCACAGCCGGTTACACTTGAGCACCTTCGATGTCATGACGTTATCTTTCTCTGAGCAGGGATGAAGCAATTCAAAGCTGGGTCTATCGTCTGTGATAATCCTACCTCCGCCGTCCCACTCTTGGTTGTTATCAACCTGTCAAATTGGACTGATCTAGCTAAACTGAGAGTCTTTCAGGGAAACCCACGAGTTAAAGGACAAAGAAGTGCGCTTATAATCCAAAGCATCTCTCAATGGAGGGTTCAAACGTTCATTCGGAGCATTGAGCACTGAACCATTTGAGGGAAAGTAGTCTCTATGTTTGCGCCGTCCCCTTCGGGATGTTCAGCGTGTGAACATACGCACGCCGACCACATTTTCTCTCCAGAGTCCGGGACCCGTAATATCCCTTGGAAGCCTTCCTTGCCATCACAAAGTTCACAATGAAAGATTTGTAAAAGGTCAATAATACTTGATTCAAATAATATCTAATTACAACAGTATCTGACCAATGTAAAAGGGACACCCGAAAAATAAGGGAGAATGAGGAAGACAACGGAGCAATAAAGTCACGGTGTGTACGACAAGATTATGCAAATCTTCGAATGAAATCGATATTAATCATACAATTATTTCTTTCACTTTCAAATTCGAAAACGCGAAAGTATATCGTAGGTGGAAGGGCTAATAATGCCACTTGATTGGTGGAAGCGCCCCGCGCCCCGCGATGGAGATTTGAACGACCGTGGTTGGATTACTGCGAATGTTTCAAGAAAAATAAAAATACGTCGGAGAAACGAATGGTGACACTTGATGGTAGATTGACCGAGTAAGTTCAAAATTTGTTGAGTGCATACAATTTCTAACCCCACAGTCAGTATCTCGAGCATGATACAAAAGACAGGGAACAAATACCCAAAATGAAGAGACAGAGGTTTTAAGACCGTACACCGTCCCATCCCTCGCCATCTAACCTTAAGAGTAACCTCTGGGCAAGGAGTGCTTCTTCAACTGCATCGTCATCGAGCGTTCGTGAGGTCCTTCGCACAGGAACACGACTTGACCTCTTTGTTCGTTTGTCCTTGTGTTTCCTCGACTTCCCACCCCCAGAACTGATACTGCCCGAATAAGTCTTCGCACTCCCCGGAAGGCGAGGACCTTCAGGTTTCGCGTACGCCATCTCCTGCACCGGAAGTCGCCCCCAGGCACTCATCCGAGTGGCTCCCCTCAGCGCCTTCGCACTACGAGGAATCAGGACATCCTCAATCGATGAACGACCATGGGGATCTTCGCTTGACTGCCTCGAGGAGAAAATTCCATCCTCAACAGTGAACTCATAGGAAGTCTCGATACTCCCGCTCCTCCGAACTTTTAGTGGCAAAGTCGCAGACGCGAAGGGGTCCTTCAAATTTGTGAAGTCGCCATCGTTCTCGTCTTCCATGATGACGACCTCTCCTCCGAAAGCATAAGAAGCGCTTTGACCTGCAGTTGTGCCCCTCTGATGTGTCCGTCCGCTGCCGCTACCGGAAGCCAACCCCAAAGCAGACTTGACGTTCTCGAAGGGACTGGTAGATATTGTCGGGGGAGGGACACTGTAGGTTGTAGGAGGAGAGGGGAGCGATCGCTGTGATTTGTGTGTGGTTGTTCGAACTAGGGGCTCCGGATTGGATGGTCTTGGAGGTAGCTGTCGCTTCGAAGACGACTTAACCTTTCGAGGAGGTGGTGGTGGTGGTAAAGACTCGGCGGGTACCGATGCAAGTGTAGAAGACGCGCGTTTCAACCATGACTCTCTGTCTGGCGATGAGACGATAGGGTGAGGGAAAACTATCGGAAGTTTGAAAGATGTTGGAGGGGAACGAGGAGGGTCCATGATTTTCCTTGAGATATTGGTCCTCTTTTCCGGGGTT
Organism: Crepidotus variabilis; assembly: GCA_015657495.1. Lineage (NCBI taxonomy): Eukaryota > Fungi > Basidiomycota > Agaricomycetes > Agaricales > Crepidotaceae > Crepidotus > Crepidotus variabilis. The sequence continues at coordinate 79,269 of MU157870.1, read as the reverse complement.
GGTGTCGGCGAAGGTAATAGGGTCTCTGGAGATGTCAAAAAAGTTGGGAATTTGGTCCTTCTTGGAGTAGCGACGGGAGTAGGGGTTGGTGTTGGCGATCCAGGTCTTGAGATATCCTGAGCATTCGGGTCTGACTCTTCGAAGTTCGTCCCCCTCAGCTCCCCAGTATTCCCATGCTCATCGTTCTTCGCGCCAAGGCCAGCTTCGATCTCTATGATCTGGCCCTCATCCTCAACTTCGCCACTGAATGGATGTCTTGGACGGCCATCATCATGGACAACGCAGCCCAACGCCTGTCTCTCCGCCTTGCCGAGGACAAGATTCGGGTTCAAGGTTCTGCCTTCTTTTAGGCTTCGCCTTGTTCGTAGATCCGGAACAGGTGTGGCGTAGGGTTTTTTGACCACCCGCTTCTCCTCTCCCAGCACAGCTGCCACTTTCTTAGGGAGAGGGACGATTTCGACCTCCTCAACAACTGTTGTCTCGACATCCACACGAATGAACTTGCTTGAAGCTTCAAAAGCTCCGGACTCGGCACCTTCACCATTCCCACTCTCCGCAGTACCAGGTCTACTTGAAGGAGCAGATGCTGTCGGTACAATGCCCACTCGTCTCTTCATCTTCCTTTGGCTCAGGGTGCTCAAAGGGGCGGTACCAGGGAACAGAACACCATTCCACGAATCCTGGCCAAACCCCATCAAGCCAGGGTTTTCCGATATCTGAGACCCAAGGTTGGGGGCGGCAGGCGCAGTATTTCTCTTCAACGTCTTGAACTCTCTCGCCTTTCTCTCCTTATCATCGCCCAACCCAAACGCACTCAGAAGCCCTCCACTACCAAGACCCCCATCACCTTTGACCTCAACATCGATCCAGCTAGAGTCAACGTTCTCCAAGCTGGGGCGCATAGCATGGCTCTCTTTGAAATACTCGACATCTCTTACGACGTGCTTTGTTGATGGAGACATCGGGGGCGTATAGGTTGGGAAGGAGTCCTCAGCGTCTCTCGACCTGGCAGCCAAGCAATGCAGGCCAATAGAGCTCCAGCTGAGGTTACCTAACCCCTTTCGCTGAGACTGGGGGATTGAACCTCGCTTCTTGATATACAAAGCAGGATCTTCGAATTTCTTGCGACGATGCGATTTTGATATCTTTGCGCTAGGGTTCGAGGGGCTTTGGCGTCGAGAACTACTGGTGGTGGTTGTGACGGTGATTGCTCCTGAGGTCATCGTGGAGAGCGGTCTCGTTGCAGGGGTGGCAGCGCCGATGGTGGCGTGAGTTGTAGTTGTAAGCGCGGTCACCGTCGTCCCAACTGTGCTGATCCTCTTGGTCTTCTTCGAATAACCATACATCTCTTCCTCTCTCACCACCTCTACACTTCCATCAGCAGCGCATTCAACCCTGGTCACCTCACTTTCGTTGGTCAACGCACCCGTACTCCTCATCGACGTGTACGAATGCGCGTTTGCCAGAACCTTCCGCTCGTGCATCTGGAGATGCGTTGGAGCGCCGGGAACGTGTCTTTCGTCGTCTGTTGTCTCAAACAAGGATCGTTCTGACATCGATTTTGACACCGGGGGTTGATATGTCAAGATAATCGGAGCCGGTCTAGTCGGAGTAGATGGGACAGGTTGTATAGAGTTGTGTGGCGATGACAAAGAGGGCTCAGGATAAGCACCGTACAGCTGTTTTGCACTGCGACAGTGGTGGCTTCTCCGACGTCCAGAGACTGTTCGAGTAGGGAAGGCAGACGGGTGTAAGGAAGATGCTAGGGAGGGGGCGATTTGGGCAGCCATCAGAGCACCTTTGTCGGCTAGATCGTGGGCTGCAAGTAGTGGACGTGTGGGCGCCGAAGGTATACCAGACAGAGCAGTTGGTACGGTCACGGGAACTGCCGGCCTTCGCTTTGATTTCGAGAAAGGAGAAGGCAAGCAGAATAGTGAAGAAATCTTCACCGAGCCAACATGGGCATTATATGTGTGCACTGTCAGATTGATTCCCATCAGCAATCTGGTTAAATCGAGACTATTAACAGCGCGGGGTCGAACAAATTAAAGATAGACGGAAGACAGGTGGGCAAAGAAAGAATCAATAAATCAATGCGCCAGAAAGCGCACTGGGGCCACGGTCCAGACTTGCGGTTGCTCTAATGCGCAAGGCACTGCTTTGACAAGTAGAAACCTCGGGGAAGAATGGATCGTCTCTCTTCTCCTTCGAGCAGAAAACTACTGTCGAAGGATAAATGGGAGTAGAAACGGGGTAAAAATTGCGAGCGGTAGCACCGCCAGGTAAGCGTGTTCAAGGATGAATTGCGGGAGATAATAAAAACTTGAGCGGCCAGCAACCCGATCAGTTAAATGGGTCCAACCACACAGGCGTAAGCCCGACTCGACACGACGTCGGTGATGGAATGGACATGTACTACCTCCATTCGCCCTATCGCACAACCGATCCTCGACCCGAAAACGATTATCTTTTTTCGTTGCCAGCAACTAAGCCACAATCGACGATTTTTACCCACTCAGCTCGATTCAACTTGTCAAATATCGGTATAATCAAGACGCTACCCACATCACTGCGCTCAATCGCGATATCAAGGTGATAGTGAGGGGAAATCGGGAACAAGCGCACAGAAACCACCTGGGGTGTGTCTCGAGCGGCCCGGAAACAATTGTTCGAGGACGATAAAGAACTGAAGGAGATAATCCAAGAAGGGGGAAAAGGACTCACGAAGATACGCCGACATCGTTCCTATGACAGAAAGGACAGTGCAGGCTGTTTGTAAAACTGGAAATATTTGGGTGTTATACGATGGTGTTGAAGGAAAGCTTGATGAGGCGAAAGAATGGATGCTGCTGGAGACGGAGCCGATTACAAGAGAGTAAGCACAGAGATTGGACAGTTGGGCTCCGAATAGGAAGACGAGAAGGTTTCGCGTTTGATAATGAGTGACTTGTGTTCGCAGTTGGAATGTATGTGCGTCAAAGGTCTCGACAGAGATTGCTGGCTGGTATTCGATGTCTGGCGGCGTTGGAGGTGCTAAAATCACCGCTTCCGGAGGTAAAAGTGGGGTACGATGGATATGGTCGATAGCTGTTATGGACGACGCAGTTGAATCGACACTCCAACTTTTGTGATGATTTGGGGATTGAGACCTGACTTCTCGTTGTTGCGGCCTGGTACCTGTACTTGGAGTGACAACGTGGATGGCGATGGGGTGTGTAGCGTTGCGGGAACAAATATTAGGTGGCTTGTAAAATCGGTAAAGAACGAGCGACACGCGTAAACCAGCGGCAACGGTATAGATAAGAAAGATTACTGGAGACACAAAGGATGGGATTTGAGGAAGAAATTGCGCCAGGAGAGCGACAGAGGTAACTATATGCGCATTTAATTAAGGACTGATTATAGTAATCACCCAGGAAAACTCACCGATTGATAGAAGCACAACGAGAAGACGCCCGCCAGTGTGGCTTGAGCTTAGTTCACTGATTAATTGTGGCAGATGCACCACTGGGACACCTACTGCAAAACCAGTATTTTAGTAACCGATGTTGAATGTGCCGGTTATGCTTACACGCAACAGAGATCAGTGTATTGACTATCTCTTCTGCTTGATGACTTGGCTGTGGTATCAACAACAAAATTCCAGAAATGGCGCAGAGGACGCCTAGCGTTGCCACAAACGCGTTCGCAGACCTCGTCAATCTTCGCGATTCTAGTCGCTGCTGGTGTACATTGTGTTTGTGTGTGACTGTTAACACAGTTATGACGCCAGCAGACAGGGCTCCCAGGAAGAACAATGTTGGTCGAAGAACATAAGGGAGGTTTGCAGATACTCGCAAAGGCACCGTCGACAACGAGCTCTGGAAGGACATGTGGGACACCTGGGGAGTTAGAGCAGGTCGACAACCATTCCCCTATATTAGTCGTTCAACTTTCGTCCGAAGGACTTCGCCTGCTAGTATTAATCCTAATAAGGAAGGTTGATGCTCAAATTAGGAAAGTTCTCCTCCGCGGGCTTTGGAGGTTCACGTGTTCACAAATGAGGCCCCTTTCTCAAAAAGTTATATTATATTCAGAATGTGTAGGCATGTTTGATGTGCAGGAGTCTTTTTATTAACCTTTAAGCTAATACTCTATATTCACCAACGCCGGCAGGAAACTGGCCTACAAATAGTAGCAGGAAGCTACAATAGCGTACTTTGTCGCTTTTAGCGCTTGGCTGGTGTTCTATCCACAGCTTTAGACGATAACCCCAATCAGCTTTAGTCCGTAAGAAGTACGTGGAATACGAATGTTTGGCGCTTCTAGTCATTTACCAAGCCCATAGATATGGATAACAACGCGGTGCCACCATTGAAATTTCTGAAAGGGTATCACCAGGTACTGTCCATGCCGAATTCATTCATTGTCTATAACCAAAATCATCTTATCAAGGTTTCGAAGGCAATCGTCAAGCAGCTTAGCCCGCCATGGCGGAGAGTTTGCGCCGGGGAGAAGGCAGAATTCATCAATGCTGATGTCAAATACGGGCCAGACGTGGATACGTTCGTTTACTGTCACATCAGCTGGCTCTCCAGTTCATCAATTCCTTATCTAGCTTTCTGTTGCATCCCGCAGCGTCATACCTGTATCTACGGCAACTGCAAATCCTTTCAAAGAACTTTTTGCTGAGCGGAGTGTTTCATAATTTATGTTGACCATCCTCGTTCTCGACTTTCGACTTCTAACTTCCTTTGCATAATACTACGCACCCCCGGGTTTGAAGTATGCGGTCATGGTTCTCCTCGTTATTCTTGAGATTGGAAGGGGAAGAAGTATCATTAGTATCGCCAAGAGAAGTGGACAAAGCGAGATCTTCAGACTCGACCGCATGACACTAGCACTGGCAATGTATCAGAAGAAAAATTCTGGTCTATGACACTCCACCTTCATTCAGGGGTCCGTACTACATTACTCGTCAGCATTTCTACATTAGCGTCTTTGTCAAATCATCAAGATGACATCAAACGGAGATCATGTATCGTATTCGTACAAATACTTCCGCGTTAGCGCCGAAATTGCCTCCATGCTCACTGGACTGATCCGTTGCGTTGGGTGTCCACGCGGCTGAGCTGAGATTGCGAGTTTTATCGACGTGGATCACCGTTAACTACTAAGATGGGAAACATCAAGAAACATGGAGAATTGATCTAAGGTAAACAATAAAAAAGTGGAGGTACCTTCAAGTCTTTTTTAATCGATTCACGGTACACATGTTAACGTAACCGCCTCAGTACTGACAGCTATTTTGAGTGTTGCAAGCTGATATGACATCCCTGTCTTTGTTTGAGGTCGTCTTCGGGTACGGCTTGGGAGGAGTAAAATTACGCCACAATAAACTATCTAAACCAAATTTTCTTCATAAAATATTGCGAGTGAACTCTATATACAGTGATCACCCGGCCAGTGAGACAGACCCGGCCAATGAGACAGTTTGGAGTTTTGGGCGCATTTGGTCTCCGTTTTCTCTGTAATTTTTTTC